>JAQBSW010004389.1:0-69942 GCA_029291075.1 Eudiplozoon nipponicum | reverse complement strand
GTCACGAACATTAACTGTTTGCAGCTTTCGCCACATATACATATATAGGCAATACAATTTAAACAATAACTGATTGCGCGGGTGGTGGTAACAATTCTTTAAATCAAGTTTGCGAGATTGAACTGGACTGGAAATGTCGGCTACACATTTCTATGCAGTCACGAACATTAACTGGCGCAATTAATTAGGTTAAATTGTATTGCTTATATATGTAAATGTGGCGGAAGCTGCAAACAGTTAATGTTCGTGACTGCATAGAAATTGTGCAGCCGACATTTCCAGTCAAGTTCAATGTATGCGAGACTGCTAGAGGTGAGAGCCGCATATCTAAATTTGATTTCCATATATATTCAATGCGGTTTGATCCTCGATAGTCAGTTTGCCGTCGTACTCTGATGATGATCATGGAAGGTCGAAACGCGTCAGTGCGTTGCGGCTGGCGGTAGTTTTGTTATGTTGTTCGACGACTGGTTAAATACAATGGGATTGGTGTTTACTTCAAGCTCGCAAACTTGATTTAAAGAATTATTACCACCACCCGCGCAATCAATTATTGTTAAATTGTATTGCCTATATATGTATATGTGGCGAAAGCTGCAAACAGTTAATGTTCGTGACTGCATAGAAATTGTGCAGCCGACATTTCCAGTCAAGTTCAATGTATGCGAGACTGCTAGAGGTAAGAGCCGCATATCTAAATTTGATTTCCATATATATTCAATGCGGTTTGATCCTCGATAGTCAGTTTGCCGTCGTACTCTGATGATGATCATGGAAGGTCGAAACGCGTCAGTGCGTTGCGGCTGGCGGTAGTTTTGTTATGTTGTTCGACGTCTGGTTAAATACAATGGGATTGGTGTTTACTTCAAGCTCGCAAACTTGATTTAAAGAATTGTTACCACCACCCGCGCAATCAATTATTGTTAAATTGTATTGCCTATATATGTATATGTGGCGAAAGCTGCAAACAGTTAATGTTCGTGACTGCATAGAAATTGTGCAGCCGACATTTCCAGTCAAGTTCAATGTATGCAAGACTGCTAGAGGTGAGAGCCGCATATCTAAATTTGATTTCCATATATATTCAATTCGGTTTGATCCTCGATAGTCAGTTTGCCGTCGTACTCTGATGATGATCATGGAAGGTCGAAACGCGTCAGTGCGTTGCGGCTGGCGGTAGTTTTGTTATGTTGTTCGACGACTGGTTAAATACAATGGGATTGGTGTTTACTTCAAGCTCGCAAACTTGATTTAAAGAACGAAGACATAACTGACATGCCTTTAAAAATAGCCAACGCTTCGCAAAATATGACACATACATCAATTACAGACGCAATTACAATGAAAGCGACGACACACCAAATGACGTTACGCAAAAGGAGTGGTCTAAATTGCACAAAAGTAGTGGTCTAAATTGCGCAAAGCAAAGGCCAGCATAACGAAGAGGAGATTGGTTACAACACATGTACAGTGGGATTGGATGAACGAATATACTAACGAATCCAGAACAATGGCTGTAGATACTGGTAGGAATAAGATTTATTAATAAAAGTTATTCCATGGAGTACGTTGTTTTGTTCTTACATTTAAAAAAATGGTGAAATAGGAACGATCAATATATATATATATATATATATATATATATATATATATATATATATATATATATATATATATATATATATATATATATGGTGCGTTTTAATCCGCGTTAGTAAGATTACAATTGCGTTCATCAAGACTTAGAAAGAATCAGATAATTTCATTACTTATAACTAAGCTCATTTTCGTTTGGCTATGATAATGACTCTACTAGAGGCTACACAGTTTCCACAAAGTCGTGAAAAACATTTTTACAGCTCTCGCTACTTTTATATAAGTTTTACAGTGAAAAAGAAAATTGATTGCTCCAGTAACAGCATAGATATTGTATAGCGGAAATTTACAGCAAATTACAATGTCTGCAATTCCGGTAGAGGTGAATGCTACGTATCCGATTATTGCAACCCAACATACGAATTCCGATTTCTGACACATTAAACGAACATTGGTTGCGCGGGTGGTGATAACAATTATTATAATCAAGGTTGCGGTCTTGATATAAACACCTGACCCATTAATTACTTACATATGTCAGTATAAACCAAGAATTGTATAGTGTAGAAAAGGCAATTCATCCAATGGAGCACAGTCAAGCTTGAATTTGCACCGGTTTCATCCTGCCACATGAACATTGTGTGTAGTGTGCGGCAGAATGGCTCAGTGGTTAGAGCACCAGATTCCGAAGCAGACGTGCCCAGGTTCGAGTCCCGTCCGCGGCAAATTCTGGCCAGTACGTGATGAGTTCCCAATAAGGACGAAACCGGTCTACTGGATGAATTGCCTTTTCTACACTATACAATTCTTAGTTTATACTGACATATGTAAGCAATTAATGGGTCAGGTGTTTATATCAAGACCGCAACCTTCTTACACATTAGTTAGGTTCTCGCCTTGCTCAGATGATAATCGTAGAGTTTCGAAACGAGTCAGTACTGGTGACTGACGGCAGTTCTGGTGTGCTCTGCGACTGGCTAGACAGAATTGGATTCGTGTTTATCTCAGTCTTGACATCATAACGTAATGGTATGTTATCGCCACACGCTAATCAAAGAATGGTAGTTACACAATTTGTATGCAGTCCAAAACAGATTTTTCCATCCTTCTTCAAATTTACCAATGTTTTTCTTATCTCACCGTTTCTGCACCGTAGTTAATTAGGGCATTTGATTAGCTCAAATCGGTGAAAGTAGAACACATTTGTAGAGGCCCTTAGGTCACTACCATAAGGGGGTCTCTTGGATGCCAGGCCCGGAAAATCCATATATGCGGAATGATCATCTATCTTGGAACACTTAAGTTCCTCTGAACTATCTCTTAAGCTACAATCCTTAAGCCCGCTAGCCAACTGCTCTGTATCCTCAGTATTTAATAAACCAGACATGATATTATTAAATTACTTGTAATTTATATATTATATTAATTAAGTAAGCTTACCCGGATTCGCTGATATCCACAATTTACTGAACTGAAATGACCGGGGCCCTAAAACAAGTAATAACTTAAAATACCCAAAGCAAATTTGTGATTCTTTTCGCTGACAATTAAAAACAACAAAATGACGAGAAGATTACAAATTTTAATTCACAAAGTATCGGTGATGGAACCACGCAGTGTCCCGCTTATGTGTGCTTAAATGCTAATGAGAGATAGATATCTTAAATTTGTTTTCTGTGTAAATCAGTTTATGGTAGATAAAGATGTGCCAAACTTAAAGTTCCAAAGTTAACTTTATATATGTGCAAGGTAATTCGAATACTTCAACTAAATACCAATACGTCGTATTATGTCTACGCACACTTATTGATTATGAATAATTCCATTATCATTATTGTGTAGATTCCCTAATGCCGACAATAGAACCTCTACTCTTCTCTAGCGTCCATCTTAATTTGAGCATACTAAGACTCACCAACTTCCATCTGAATCAATAGCTGCATAGCGGATGATAGATTAATCAGTTACTGCATTCTGAAATGTCTCGGTCTACAGACAAGCATGTTAGAACATCAATATTTTGACAAAATTATTGATTAAAGTTGCACCAGGCTGGACGGAAAAAATAGACGAAATAGACGATCTGAGATGGAATTTACTTTCAAAACTTAAATCTAGAATGCGATAAATTTCATTGTGTTAGTTAGCAGTAGCAAAATTAGAAATCCGTCCACATCTAACGAATGTACAGCCACACGAGAAAAAATGTTATATTTGCTTGCATATACTTACGTAATATTTTTTAAAGGTGCCCCTTCCAATTTCCCACCTCCTGATAATTGCATAATATTTTAGCCTGTTTAAGCGCCAGAATTAATCCAAACGATTTTCGAAAAGGAGAGCAGAACTACGGTATGATCTATTCCACTGACAAAGAGACTAAACAATAAGCCTGAAAATGTCGGATGTCAAAAAATGAGAAAGAACATTTCGAAGAACATTTATATAATTAAACAAACATTAGTTGCACAAGGTGATAACAGTCATTTTAATCAAGGTTGCGAACTTAAGATAAACACCTGACCCATTAAGTACACAAATTTGTCAGGATAATCTAAGAATGATATAATGTAGGTCTACTGGATGAATTGACTTTTCTACACTATACAATTCTTAGTTTATCCTGACAATTATACGTACTTAATAATAGCAAGATGCATTTGTTAAAATAAAAGCAATTTGACACAATTCGATGCAGTCACGAACATTAGCTGTTTGTGGCTTTCGCCACACACATATGTTATGTTGTTCGACGACCAGTTAACTTAAATGAGATTGGTGTTTACTTCAAGCTCACAAACTGGATTTAAATAATTGTTATCACCATCCGCGCAATCAATGATTGTTTAATTGCATTGCCTATATATGTGTGTGTGTGGCGATAGCTAAAAACAGCTAATGTTCGGGACTGCATAGAAATTGTACAGCAGAGATTTCCAGTCACGTACAATGTATGCAGGACTACTGGAGGTGAGAGCCGCATATCTAATTTTGCTTTCCATATGCATTCATTGCTGTTTGATCCTCGCTAATTAGTGTACCGTCGTACTCTGATGATGATCATGGAAGGTCGAAACGCGTAAGTTCATTGCGACAGCCGATAGTTTTGTTATGTTGTTCGACGACTGGTTAAATACAATGGGATTGGTGCTTACTTCAAGCTCACAAACTTGAATTAAAGAATTGTTACCACCACCAGCTTAATCAATTATTGTTTAAACGTATAAGATATTGTTTGTTGCTGAGTAATTCTATGTATTTGTGTATCAGGTCTTGCCCACCTTGTAGCACATTAGTTCATATGTGACCAGATGGATAAACCAAAGACAACATGAAAGAACGTATAATCTAGTGCGCATTCGTTACCCGCTTACGGGTAACTCATCAGTAGGAGCCGATACTGAGCCCTATGGCCACTACATATTTCTTTGAGAAATGTGGGAAAATTGGACGGTACCATCTCGTATAATAATGTGCCAACCTGCAGTAGTGTAGCTAACTTCATATAAAGTCTTCGACAATGCGGATTAAAAGCCAACTCAATAAATATACAATACATACACCATTCATGTAAAGGGTACAGACACAATGGCTGTTGTTTCAGTACCTGGTACCAAAACTATGGTTTTCAAAATGGTACATGGTACCAACACTATGGTTTCCGAGTCGGTGGGTTTCAAGGTATGCTTAAGTCCATCAAAGTGGGAGAATTCAAACTAATTCTTAACACCTGTTACTCCAATGAATCCATAAAGTCTGGCCTTGATCGATATCAGTTTTCGAGGTAATCATGACATTGAAATAAATATACAACTGTAAGATACTGTTTTTTTTCTGAGAACTAATCTATATTTTCAATAATGTATTAGATATTGAGCACATACTAAACAGTTTGTTCGAATGTGACCAGAAGAATAAACCAAAGGAAGCAAGAACACAACATATAATCTCAAGTGCACATTCGTTTTGCGCTTACGTGTAGTACGATTCACGTTATACGCATTTCTTTCTGCGTACGCCACGATTATGTGTTGACATTTTTACGGTTATTTTTTGACGAAGCAAGTAGCTGCAACCGGTTTGACTGTAAATGTTAAAAAGATGTTATATAAATCGGGCAAACAAACGATAGACAAGCCAAACTCCTTTCACAAAAAAACGTAGAAATAAACGATGGCTACATTTTCAAACTAACAACTGAAGCGTAACTTTTGTGCAGTTATATAAGGATTGCATCAGAATAACCTTGCGAACATTTAAAAAATAAGTGCGCATTTTATTAATCAATAGGTCATTTACTTACCTGTATGAAGTAGACATTTCAATAAAGTAATTTATTCTACGTAAATTGATTCATTCTTTGAGGGAAAAACTTGGCATTTTGATAAAAGAAAACTGCCAAAAAATCACCCATTTAAAATTTGTAGAATTTACGTGACTGCGAATAAATTTGCTGTCCACTTCCACTTGAATTCTGTTTTAAAATAGGTAAACACGACACTTCACATTCGAAAGTGAATTAGTTTTAAAATATTTTATATGACTTATCTTCTTAAGCTAAACAGAACTGAACCCCGACTAGAATACATGTATTGATGAGAATTTATTGATATATTCTGTTTATTTTCATGAATGCTACATTTATTTGGCCATTGTTTCCACATTATTTTTAGTGGTATACGATGTAAAATACCAGAAAAATTGTTATGTTGGTGAGTACTGACAAATTTAATAATCTGAAAATAATAGAATATTTATTTAGAGGTTATTTCATCCACATTCTATATGGAATAGCACAGTATTTAGTTACCTTATTATAAAACAAATTCGAGCACAAAATTTTCACAATCTAGGTAAATTTTCAACCACATTCATTATCGCAAATACCGCTGTAAATAAATAGAGTCGTAGATAATAAAACACCCACACGCACCCATATATTTATTCGTTTTACATGTAATTAAATGTGTTATATAAAGCTAGTTTTTAATAATATAATTTGTAATATTCAAAGGTCATTTAATATATATATATATATATATATATATATATATATATATATATATGTATATATATATATATTGAGTTTGGAATAGGGAGGTGACGCACGCAGTTGATTGGTTTCACTTTTTAACACTTCCCCATGTATATATATATATATATATATATATATATATATATATATATCTTTATGATGTCCATGCCGTTTTAATTAACACAGTATTCTTATAATTAGGAAAACAACACAAATAACAAAGTGGATAAAGGCCATTTATTTCGTGAATACTAATCATCTCTTATACAATCATACATATTTATACATTTTGGGTTGTCAATTGGTTATGTTATCGGTGACAAATCTGACTCGTTATTACTGCTGTTTCTTGTTTTGACTAGTAGGTGAGTGTGTATGCGTTTGTGTTTGTGTTGTGTATGTGTGTTTGCATGTAAAGGTCATTCTCGCAGTATTGCGAAGTGATGTCTGAGATCTTGTCATTATTGTTTTGATAACTTGAGAGTTAGCCATTTGTGCAAATTGTTCACTGTTATCTATACAAGTGCTATTTTTCCCAGTATAGTTGATCGTTTCACCCCGCTGCGCAAGGGTGCTATTTTCGCTTGGTAACAACGCTAATGTTGATTGTCGTGTTAAACGCTCACACTGTTTGGAGACTTCTGTCATCGTATGCGCCTCTGTTATCTCAACTTCACCTTGTTGCCTCGTATGCGCCTCTGTTATCTCAACTTCACCTTGTTGCCAATCCGATTGTACGTTTGTTGATTCTAGTCGAGGGCCTGTTGGTTCTTGGCTGGATACTAGTAGATTGTTGTTGAATTTTGTTATCCTTGGCCAGTCGATAAGGATATCATGTTGATGAAACTTTTGAATGTTAAGGTCGGGTGCTTGTTGTTTTATGTAAAGTGCTTCGTAGATGAATAATAATTTTTCGGATTTTGCTTTATGTAGAATTGTGAAATTGGTCGAATTGACAGGGTGCCCCGTTGCCAATATATGATCGGAAATAGCTGATTTTCCTGACGGTGGCAAGCCTTTGTTAATCAATTTCTGTGGCAAATGTTGCTGGATTCTGCTTATCAATTGCTTCTTCGTACGTCCGATATATGTGCTACCGCACATACATGAGAATTTGTAGACTATGAATGATTTGGAGAGAAGTGGCAATTGATCTTTGGCGAAACGATCAACTATACTGGGAAAAATAGCACTTGTATAGATAACAGTGAACAATTTGCACAAATGGCTAACTCTCAAGTTATCAAAACAATAATGACAAGATCTCAGACATCACTTCGCAATACTGCGAGAATGACCTTTACATGCAAACACACATACACAACACAAACACAAACGCATACACACTCACCTACTAGTCAAAACAAGAAACAGCAGTAATAACGAGTCAGATTTGTCACCGATAACATAACCAATTGACAACCCAAAATGTATAAATATGTATGATTGTATAAGAGATGATTAGTATTCACGAAATAAATGGCCTTATCCACTTTGTTATTTGTGTTGTTTTTCTAATTATAAGAATACTGTGTTAATTAAAAGGGCATGGATATAATAAATATATATATATGTATATATATATCTTTACTACTGAAGGTTTACGGTGTATATATTATGTATAGTGAGTTATCTTTTAAGAGTGCATTTTCTAAGACTTAAAATAAAGTTAGCTTAACTACTGCAGGTTTAAACATTCGTATAGGAGATTTTACTGTCCTATTTTCACACATTCCTCACTCATATTTAAAGTGGATAAAGAGCGTAATACCGGCTCCCACTGATGAGTTGCCAGTAAGCACGAAACGAATGTGCACGCGATTGTACTTTCCGTTCATACTGTCTTTGGTTTATCCTCCTGGTCACAACTGAACTAATTTGTTACTAGGTTCGCAACACCTAATATATTATTCAATATTTATTAGTTCTCTGCCACAAACAGTATCTAACTGTTTGTGATTGAGAATCTAATTCAGACCTTAATATCGATAATATTGCAGTAGGCTGTAAATTGAAATGTAGGGTCTTTGAAACACAGGTAAAATTATTTTTATTAAATTTTGTTTCAAAAGTTGTCTGGTTTGTAGACTCGATACCTGAATGTCTCTCCAATTCAAAAAGGCTTCAGTAGGATTATTCAAATTGCCACAAAGGTAAACCAGATTGAATCCACTTTCTTACGTGTAAATAGAATTTTTACGAATTGCCTTCGAGAAAAGTCGCCTCGGTTGGCCAATAGAGACGCTTTTCCAAATGACAATTATAATGAATAAGTTTATTTTTAACTTGTGAATTCCATTGAAATCGCTCAGCACAGTACTGGAAAATTTCAATTTGACATTGACAACCACAAATGATCGACGGATGCGCTGATTCTGAAAAACATCCGCACAAACCGTGTAAAACTGAACGATTTGCAAAGGTGAATTTATCCGTGGTATCATTAAATTTAGGCTAATTTTATCTTCATGTATATACAGTTTGTCGATTTTATCAACACTTTCGACTTTATTTACTGGCATTATCACTTGTTGTTACTAAAAATAATGCATAAAACGTTGTCGTGTACTTGGTGTTATGTCACACCAGAAGCAAAGGTTGATTAGACGTTACATTTCAGCAATCATTTATTTCATTGCCTTGAACTGATTTATAAAAACTGACATTTAAGTTTATTTCACTCAATTGTCAAAATTTTGCGCAGTCAAAAAATAGAAGCACAAAATGTGGACCTGAATTCTCTCCACACTTTATCAGTGGTTCTTTTATTTGCCTTAGGTTTTTTTACCAACAGTTTGCAGCTAATTTATGTGTATGAATTATCAACATTACTTGGTGTCAGATCAATTTCTACGCAATGTAAATTTATTTACCATCCATTTTATTAGACATTACTAAGTTCTAGTCAGTCACACATACTGATCCGTTTTGATATTCTGTAATCATCAACAGACCGCTACGGCAAACTGAATACCGAGGATCAAACCGTAATGTTTACATAAGAAAAACAAAACTAAGTATGCGACTCTCATATCTAGTAGTCTCACAAAAGCTTTTACTCAACTACGAATGCTTGCTGCACAAATATTGTGCAGTTACGAACATTAATTTATTGCAGCTTTCGCCATGAAGAATTTGATAGCAAAGTGAATGTTTATTGTGGATAATTATTTCACGATAACTCAACTTCACGTTTAAATCTTTAATTTATATATGTTCTGGGTTTTCATCAAGGCTGATTCTCAGCTTTTCTGTCTATTGCTAAATGATTTGTGAATTCGTATTCGTGTGCTTAAGTGTCACTATTATCGTGTCACAGTGTAAAGTTTAAGACCTGGTTATTTGCGTATTGATAGATTGAATTTTGACCAGGTTTAAGCTTGGCTATTAATCAATAGAACGTAACCTCTTTGAAGAATTTTGTGCTAGGCATTGCTGCTTGAACTTTCCATTCAAACCAAGGCCGTGGAATCATGTTGAACGTTCGAAGAGGCGGATTCCAGTGAAATGGAATCATCCATTTTAAGAGAATATTCAGAATTCAAACAACACTCTGTAGCACAGCCAGAATAATCTCTACATGCACACAGATTGTACAAATACACACGCACACACATACATATTCATAAGTTAACTCGCAATAAGCAGTAAAACTAAAAATTGGTCTAATTGTTTTTTACTTAATCAAATGAAAATCCAGAACGTATATCAATCACAAATTGTAATTGGTATTTTACTATTCTAGAAATAATTATCCACGATAAGCGTGCACTATGTAATTAAATGGGTTTTCTCGTCCTAATAAAAATATACTGTGAATTATTCGAAATCAGTTGACCTTATATATATATATATATATATATATATATATATATATAAAGAGATCTATACAGTTAACCAATCGTTAGCGCTTTTGGTGATGGTAACAATTCTTCAAATCAAGTGAACGCTTTTCATGTAAACTAGACTGAATTTTCTACGCCAACCAGTCACCAGTGCATGAAACCCGTCGGCGCCACATACTTGTTGCGTTTTGCTCTTCCATGTTCGCCATCAGAGCAAGACGGCAGTCTGCCTAGCTAAGATGAAGTTGTAACACTTATAAGTTCGAATCAAATTTAGATATGCGGCTCTCACCTGTGGTATATTTTCGCTGGCCTTGTACTTGACCTGAAATATATGAATCAACTAGATGTAAGAGAACCGCATATCTTGTTTTGCTTTCCTTATATTTGCACTGCGATTTGATCCACGCTAGTCACAAAGCCCTTGTGCATTTACGATGACCATGGAAGGTCAACGACTGGTTAAATGCACTAAGATTGGTGTTTTTTAAGCTCGTCCACATGATTTGAATATTTGCTATCACCACCATCGTAAGCAAAGGCCTTTTAGTTTTACTAGACGTCTTTTATTTAACTTTAGCAGCTGATTTCTTATCACAATTTATCATCTTACGCATGAATTTCATATTTCATGGCCGCGCAACGATCACATAATCGTTTGGCTCGTCTTTATAATTTCTATCCATTTAACAATCAAGTATGCTGCGGAGTTTATAAAAAAGCTTATACAATAGCATCTATGTTCAACTGTTCCCACGGTTTAATGCTATTAATTGCAACGATTCAGTTTCAATCTCATTAACTATAATCATTGTAACCAACCAAAATGGTTAACAATTCAGTAAAAATTATTAGTAATTATTTAAAGCGATATCATGGAAAAGTTATCTTCAAGGCAACACAATAAATTTATAGTATCCTTCCTGTGTGCAAAAACAAAAAGAAATTTTATCAGATACAAGAAACATTTCTTTTGAATAATCTCCTCACATATCTACTAATGAACATATCTTTATATATAAATTGGAAAGCAAAAAAAGATAGAAATATGTGAACATAGAGATAGTGTGACAGAGTGTCGATATCAAATGTTATTTACCAATTTACATGTGCAAGTTGTCGATCAACTTACGTAGGCCGATCAACCAGACGGTTAATTACTCGAATGAGAGAACATTGTAACTTAAACGCCTGTTTTAAATCAAATGGTGAATACACGTCTGCTATTGCGCAACTGATCATGGAAAAATCGCACGTATGTTCTCCAGACGTAGCATTCAAAATAATTACTAAATGCAATAACATTTATGCAAGCAGAAGAAGCATGTTCAGGCATTGTGCTTGAACTGGATGTGACGCACGCAATTGATTAGTTTCCGTTTTTCACACTCTTCCTATGCTCACATATTTCTAACTTTTTTTGCATTCCAATTTATATGTAAAGATATGTTCATTAGTAGATATTTGAGGAGATTATGCGAAATAAATGTTTCTTGTATCTGATAAAATTTCTTTTTGTTTTTTGCACACAGTAAGAGTAAAATGAATTTTATT
Source organism: Eudiplozoon nipponicum (assembly GCA_029291075.1). Lineage (NCBI taxonomy): Eukaryota > Metazoa > Platyhelminthes > Monogenea > Mazocraeidea > Diplozoidae > Eudiplozoon > Eudiplozoon nipponicum. The sequence goes on along the minus strand of JAQBSW010004389.1, from coordinate 57,912 downwards.
AAAGCTCGCATTTCAAAAAAATAAATTTACTTAAATGTTCTTGACATTTGGACATGTCAACTAACAAATAATTGTTTGATAATTAACATGGTTTTGCTTAAATAAGATGACCTAAGAAAATCGAATTTGTTTTGAAAACTGCGAAACTATATTTCTTTGATCTGTTCCTAAGCATTTTGTGCATTTCATTATTTAAAGTTAGTTTTTCCTAACTTGAGATTCCCTAACAATATATTCTATATATAACACGAGAATTAATGCTCGAACTCTAAAAAAATGTTTTTCTCAATTTTTGATAATTATTTTAATGCGTTAATACAATTCTATTCATTCAACTGAAGTTATTCTGTTCATAATAACTTGACGATGTATTCTGAAAAATTCGGTAGAATATAACTCTTGATAAAGTCCGCAAATTTTCTGAAAATCACTGCAATAATTTTGGTGGCATACCGATTTAGAAGCAATTTTGTTCAGATGTTTATTTGCTGAAGTTTTTTTGTGATTGAGTTTAAGACAAAACTAAAAAGAAAACTTGTAAAGGCAATACACTTTATTTATGTCTGCATCGAATACCGATGTAATTCAAAAGTTCCGGACAATAGCTTGGCATAATTTATCCATAACTTCTTTTAGTGTTCGAAGGATATCCGTGATTATATTAATATATTAATTCTATGTGGTATATACGTAGAAATTGGTTTTATATTTATTATGAAAAAATACAAGGACAGTGTTATTATTTGTTTTGTTTACTCATCGTGAACTAATGTCTTTCTTGTTCGCATTATGAATCATTCAATTTGGTCGACATTTTACCAATAGACGACTTCTTGCCGAATTGATGAATTGCGTGCGTTTGTCACTAACCAAGGGCGTCAAAACCATTTACAATTAATGCTAGACAAATCATTGCAAAGTTAATTTTAAAAAACTAAATACATTATTTAAGACATGCATTTGAATTGAAGATGCTTCGAACAAAGAATTTTGCTATGATCAATTACTTATTCACAATATTGAGGAATGTTGAAAAACGGTTTTCCATTCCATTGCCATTAAGAAATTAAAATGAAGGTTTACAAGAATTCATTAACAAACTATTGAAACATGTGGGAAATTTATTGTGAAAATTTGAATGACAGTTTAACGGAAAAACGAAATTTAAGACAGGATTATTTATCTATACCTAGCTAAATGTTCGTAATATATTCATTCCATTGTTCAGTTTAAAAACGAAACATTATGCACAATTAATCATTAACATATATCCTGATATTAATTTAGGTAAAAACTAATGAATTTAGATCATTATTTAATAGGAATTTGATCTATTTTCTTTTAATAAGCCACTTCATTAAAATATTTAAATTAGTTTCGGCTAAAGTGCAACATCCGAAGTTGATTTGGTGTCGTGGATTCTTGGAATTTAAAATTGAAGAACAATTTTCTTTTTTAATTTATCTTCATTATATTTTGTGTTTATCTGACAATTTTTTAAAAGCGTCTCGGCAACGCTTATTTTTTATGTGAAATAATACGGAATACTTAATATCATTGCTACATAAGTCCACTGGTTTGTGCACTGTCTTGTTTACAAAATATTAAATTATTTAAACCGACTATCAGGAGATGCACCGGAAACTATGGCGAAGATCTGTTATTCATTGGAATGAGAGCAATACATTTTTACTCCCTGTTCACGATTTGGCCGCCTTTATATAATTCCTGTTCAACTTTCCTTATTTTTATATAATCTCTACTCGAAGCCATGCTCAGGAAATAAGATAAGTTGCCGGAACCTCAAATCAATGAACAATTAAGTGCGGCATTTATCTCCTTGAATGTATTTGAAATGTTTCAACCAGTTTATGCTTGGATTTACCACATATTTCACACTAACAATCTTTTACGCATCAATATCTATTTACTTATGATAAAGGCAGAGCAACTAACTGTGTGAGTAGGTACGCCATTGGCACCCGTTACTCTCTCTCTCTCTCTCTCCCTCATATAGAAGCATCTAGTTTCCTTAAACGTTTTGAGACTAGAATTATTTTTGTTCCGTTGGTAATATTGGATTGAAGTTTGTCTGTGCAATTCGCCTATTGGCCAGCAAATCATTTCGTTATAGATGACATAGGCTAAATTGATATTTTATACAATTTTCCAGATAGCTGTCCATTCACTTATTGATATCAACATTGCAAACTTGATACAAACACCTTTCCCATTATTTACATACAATTGTGAATATAAACTAAGCATTGTATGATGTCGGTTTATTCCTTATTTGGAGCTCATCACGTACCGCGGACATGGCTCAAAACTGAACACGTTTGCATAGAAATATTTTCTGTAACCACTGAGCCATATATTCGGTACATTTTTTCGATAACTTCACATTCTTTAAGCTAATTGATGCAGTTTTGCGCTGAAATCCAGTCTCTGCTATGGCATTTAGCTAAAAATACGCTCAATATATATTTATAAATTTCTATACAAGACAACAAGCAGCTCGAACCATGCTCTGTTCAAACTCGTAGTCTACCGCCTTGCTAAAACATAACCCTCTGGCTTGTGCAGGGCATGTTATTTAGTAAAATCTCAATATTATTAACCCTAATTTTTGTTCAAAAACAGTGAAAGACAAACAAAGAAAGTTAAGATTTGACATGTACACTGCACACGCAAGTTTTCTGAAATGTGTTCGAGTATTTGAATCAAGCATTCTTTGCAGATTCTCCATCTCTATTTGGCTCTAGGTGATGTATTACCCATGATAGATTGGCTCTTTAGTTTAACTTTTATTAATTTATTAAAACTTCCGCTGATAAGTTTGTTGTGGTAATCCAAATTAACATTTAAAGTGACACTGTTAACGTTTATCTTTATTTTATTAATTCTGTTTTACATTCACATATAGAAAATGTTTAGGAGATTTTAAATTTTTCCCATCACCTACCCATTCGGTCATAATATACTAACGATATTTTAAATATTTTACGTCACTCTTGACTCATTCAAAAAGTTGTTAATCCAACCAGACCTGAAAGAAACCTTGAACTTTTATCCACTGATGAGGACATAGCAACAGATATTATTCACTACAACGACATGCCAGTGTGTAATCACGAACAACCTTTTATCACAACAATAATCAATGTGCTAGTAACTAGAAATTCTCTCACAAAAATTAGACATTTTTTTTATTCAAATCAGCAATATGTACAACACTCATGAAAGAACACTACTTCGAAACTATTTCCAATGCATAGAGTATGTTTAAGAAGAACCAACAACGACAATTGAACCATTTATCGCTAATCACGCGTTGTCACCACTACAGCAAAAAATATGCTATTACAAAGATTAGCGCATGAACAAATGATCTTTACAAAAAAACGAATCATAAAGACTGAAAAATTAAAGAAGAAAAATTAATATAAAATACCAAAATATGGAAAAAAATTTGTACGAGCTTGAACACCTAACAAGCATTTTCTCTACTCCTAGACACTTGAGACCGGCTCTGATTGACTGACTGGTGTTCCTTCGTTATGGCGTCGAATTCAGACGGTTTGTTCTTGTGTGAAAGCTCAGAAATGTCTTGTTGAAGATCTGCGATAAACTGTGGTGACTGGCACACGTAGAGGTCCAATAAATAGATGATCGATACTTTGGTGTGACAAAAATAAAAAATGACTAGGTGACACAGCTAACGCCAGTCCAGAAGTCAGCCTAGGTAAACAGTCAATATGACGCGAGACAGCAAGCACACGTAGTGCACAGCAGGAGACACCAAACGCGATAATGAAAAGCATGGTAAATGCACCGTGCTTATATAGAGTGGAAAACGAAAGCTCGCACGCCATTGGTTAACGGCAAATTTCGCTTGTTTTAATTGGTGCCACGTAAATGAAATTTGAATTTCATTTAGGCAATATGTCGGCGAATTGTTCTTGAGTCATTACAATTATTGTTAAAATTCTTATGTGGAGGCCAGTTAATTTGTTAGAGATTAATTAACTTGTCATATAAAAAAATCAAATTGTATTTTTTGACAATTGATAGTATCGCTGGTTTCATAAAACAATGTTTTGTTTTAAATAAATATTTTAGTTTTTGGAATTTTCCCTTGTACACGTTGTTTAAGATTTTGACTTGTCTATGGTGATTTTTATAATTATGTCTTGTTGAGATTTTGAGTTTCGTGGTACTCTCTGCTGCGTGGTTCTGACTTGATACACTTTGCTAATAAAGTATTGAAGTTTGAAACGAAATTATTATTCCTAATTTACTTCTCTGGAGCGACCTCAAATTTGATTCAGGTAATTGACCTGGTTATTTTTTCCAGGGTCTCCAAAATTTCGTTCTATCATCTGCAGTATTCAGTGAGATGGCGAACACAATTTTTGTCATAATAAATTTTATCTAATAAATCATATTTTAATAATATGGCCAACAATGATAGTATTGAGAATATAGAGCAATTAGCAGGATTACTGAAGAAATGTACTTTAAAAGATAGTTCTGAGGGATTTAGTTGTTCCAAATTAGATAATCTTACCGCATATATGGATTATCCGAGCTTAGCACTTCAGAGGCTCTCTTATGGTAGTGACCAAGGGGCATCTATAAAGAATGGCAACCGCGCCAGTATCCTTCATGAAAAAAAGATGTGCTCTAGATGATCATGTTAGCTGCAATTACATGGATAGCAATGTCAATCTTACCACGTACAGAACAGACAATCATTCTAAATAGGTAGAATAGGAAAATTTTTATTTTAAACAAAAATGAATTACCGATCCTACAGAAGTTTTTGCCTCGGCCTAATGATGTTTGTCTGAGTCTGTGAGAAGAAATCACTTTAGACACAGATTGGTTATGGTGTATGAACCCGCAAATGCATCTAGTGGAAGAGCTTCATCAATGATATCAACCCGAGAAGATGGAGCAGATGACTTATTTATTACGTCAGGAAAAGATGGGAAATCAACTCACATCTGAATCTTATAACAGACTTCTTTTGAAATCCATCGGGCTTGATATTTCTGAAGGTGTTATTAACAGTGTATTTGTAGCAGAATTTCCTGTCAGATTAAGAGCCAACCTGAATATTTATGATCCATTAAATCTAGAATGGTCAAAGTAGCTCAAAGAGTTGGATAAATGTATCACATGAAGGAACCTAAGCTGTGTGCAATATTATCAGATTCACATCTAGATCAGCAACTCAGATATCTCTCAAAGAGGCTCTTAAACATAGAGAAAGAAATAAGTACCCTCTAACGGGATGTAAGATGGATGAAACCAAAGATGGAAAATTTCAACAGAGGTAGGGTAAATACTCGGCGTCAAAGGCAAACTTACAAGCATCGGAGAGGCGAATCGCGTGAGGGTGTTCAAGGACAACGCGCGTGGTGTATATCACATCGTAAATATGCCGAGCTTGGAAAGTTTTATGGCGAAAGATGCATGTTTTCACGGTCGGGTGGTACCCGATAGAAAGGAAGTACTCGTCCTGTGGCACGATGTAAGTTTCCGGTAATCTAGTTGAACCCTGCCTAGTAGGAACCGTAGTGTGGGTGGCGCATGCAAGGCTCCAAAGAATTTATATTCGAGGCATTCTGAAATATCCGAAGTTAGATTCTAAAGCTTCGATGGAAGAAACGCGCAATATTGCATTCTATAAATCTGTCAGATTTTAGCTAGAAGGTAAACTCAAATAAGTTGCAGGCTATAAAAACAATAAGTTCGTCATAGCGGATGAACTAATTTGTTTAAAATACTTAAAAGACAAGGGTGCATACTTGAGCATAGTTCGATACGCTGTGATGGAAATTGATAGACCCACATTCGATTAACAACTATGGGCTGCCAATGGCAGTCAAATTGAAGTTAAGGGAATTAAAGAATTTTCAGTTACATTGGGCCAGAAATTATCATTTACGTTGAATTTTCTCGTCACTGATATGAAGGATAACATCATTGGGATGGGTTTTTCCTATCAATTTGAACCTCGCATTAGATGTCAGATCTGGGACCATTGGACAAGGCATTGGGATAGTGACTTATGCTGAGACTGGGACCTCAGTAGTTAGGTCAGTGAGACTACCCAGACTCGTCGACGCCGATGACCCAGTGGATGTCATCGCAAAACGCATGGCCGTATTTCTAACGTTCAAATATAAGCGGAATGTTTTGAAGACATGCATAGAATATCAAATTGATTTGGTGGAATCAATAACTAGTTCACGGAAGGCTCAACCGTTAGTAAAACATAAACAGATGGTTGTAATTGAAGAATTTAAGCGGTTAATGGAAGAACGAATTGGTAGGCGTTCAAATACCAATTTTGCATATCAAATAGTGGTAGTTTTAAAACCTGAACCAGGTCAATAGAGGGATTGCGGTAATTATCGCCTATTGAAGTCTGTAACAAAAGGTGATTCGTATCCTCTTCCGAAACAGAGCACTTGGCTGAGTGATATAATTGGGTATGAGGTATATACTACGTTAGATCTGCAAAAAGCGTACTATCAAGTACCTATGGAGGCAGAATCTATACCGCTCACTTTAGTGCGATTTCCTGGAGGAGGATCGCATGAATTCGTATGCATACCTTTTGGTCTGAAGAATGCAAGTCAGACATTTCAGTGTCTGAAGAAGGAGATTCTTCAAGATTGTCCATTTGCTGGAATGTAAAAAGATCACATCATTATATGTAGTCAATGTAGGGAGGAACAACGGGGGCACTTGGACGCTGTGCTATCTAAGCTGGCTTGGTAGTCAAGACTAGAAAAGAGCAGGATTAGTTGCTCTTCTGGTAAATTTCTTGGATATTTCATTTCCAAAGATGGAATCTAGCCTTTGGAAGATAAGATCCAAACAATCAAAGATGTGCCAGAATCCAGAACTATACGTCAACTGCGAAGATTATTGGGTATGATTAGCTATTATCGTCGATTTATACCAGGTTTAGCTGGAATTTTAGGGGCGTTAACTCGACAATTAGTTCGTGAACGGAGCACGATCAAGAAGAACTTGCCTATTAATTTTAGTTAAACCGACAGAGAGAAATTGTAGTGGGCCAAAGATCTGCGAAACCAAATCACCACATTAGCACCTGTAAATTGGACTAAGCCATTTAAGCTGGTTACAGAAGCTTCCGATGTAGCCGTAGGGGCAGTGTTACATCAGAGGGACAATGCTCTAGTCAAACCGATAGGATTGTACAGTGGGAAACTCCAAGTTCTTGAGAAGCGATATGACACACTTGAAAAGGTGTTACTAGCGGTTTATTCTGCAGTGCTGCATTTGGTGCACTACCTAGATGGACATCAGTTTACGATATTAACTGATCATAAGCAATTGATAAGTATCCTAGGGAAGACGAACATGATTAATTATTCTCGGCGTGTAAATTCATGAATAACCCGATTCGCAGAATTTGATTTTACCATTACTCATATTTCAGGAAAATAGAATGTTGTGGAAGATACTCTTAGTAGATCAAACATATCGGATGAACATATGATCCATTCGGAATCATTCTCATGCTTTTTTGTGTCTTCTAATGATTTTGCACAGCAATTTATGGTGGCACAACTTTTTGATCCTTTAGTAGCTGTTTTAGCAAAGAAGTCCCTGTGTACAGGCAAGAAGTTTGAAGATAAGTGATTACTATGTGAAATCCCCAGGAGCCAACCTAGAACCTATGTACCGTTAGAATTGAGGTATAAGGTAATTCAACAACCGCAGGAATTTGGTCATCCGTCCATTAAGGCAACTATCAGGATGATCACTGATAAACATGTATAGTCTAAAATGTCTAAATACGTAAGAGCTTTGGTAATGAGATATGCCCGGCGTCAAACATGTAAAGTTTGGCACCATACTAAAACCGAAGATAAAACGATTTGTATACGAGCGGGTCGTTTCATGAATGTACATATTGATATAGTAGGAATGCCCAAAATTTCTGGCCAGAAATATTTACATACGATGGTTTATCCTTTTAGTCATCAGTTTGAAGTAGCAATTCTAAAGGACATGAGAGCTCAAGAAGTCTTACTTATGTTCTTGCATAATTAGGTGTCGCGATATGATATAACGTTAGGGTAACCAGGGTTCGTAGTAGTCAGTTTAGGTCTGAACTATTTATTAGATCATTGAATACTATGAGATAGAAGTAAGACACACATGTGTATATAATCCCAGAGCTAATATAATGATTGAGAAACTGCACGAAAAGCTGAAGGGTGCATTACGCTGCACTAGAGGATCTAGTTGGATATATGATTTGCTCATAGATTTGCTGAAAATGCAAAAAATATACAGAGCTTATTTAGGAACATCCATAGCAGAGACCAATAGAGAATACCGGGATATGTTCTAATGGAAGCTCCAAGTTGTCCGATTGGGCCTCTAGTTCAATAAATTGATTTGTAGGCGCATTAAGAGTTAAAATGAATCGTTTAGCTCCAACCAAGGATTGAATTAAAAGGTCTAAATTCAACGTACCTTCAGATTTAAAGCTGGCATCACATTTATACATAACTAACGAAAACAGAAAAAATTTCCTGACAGCGTTTTATAAGGAGCCACTCAAAGTCAATCATATGACTGATAAAAATGCGTTTATAGAAGTAAATTGTACAATAGGGTGTGAAGCACTGTATCGCGGCATTCCACATTTGACCTGGACGGAGGAGAAACGCAAGAACAATACCTATCGAAGTATCACAAAGTGAGTAGAGATCTGATTTGAAAATGTGTGAATAAAGAAGAGCCAGATTAATGTGAAGAACGAGTGCAGATTAAAGCCAAGACATCTGGTGAAAGAGATCAACACAATATGAAAATGAAGCTTAGCGAAGTACCAGCACTTCATATTGAAAATCGGTCTGGAAGAGTAATCAAGAAACCAAAGAATTAAGACTTTGTGATGTACGAGTGTACATCTGAAACGTGGGGGTGTATGTGAAGGTCAATTAATCTGTTAGAGATTAATTAAATCTTCATATTAAAATATATCAAATTGTTGAGATTTTAATTTGTGGGGTTCGAATTGCTGAGTGGTTCTGGCTTGAGACATTTTACTAATGTAGTATTGAAGCTTGAAACTAAATTATTATTCTTAATTTACTTTTCTGGAAGGATCTCAAATTTGCTTAAGGTAATTGACGTGGTTAATTGTTTTCAAGATCTCCAAAATTACGTTCTATCGTCTGCGGTATTCAGTAAGATGGTGAGCACACTTATTGTCATAGTATATATTATGTTATAAATCTTATTTTAATAATATGACCAACAACGATAGTAGTGAGGATACAGTGCAATTAGCAGGAAGACTAAAGAAATATAGTTTGAAAAGTAGTTCGGAGGAATTTAGTTGTTTGAATTTAATTGATTATACGGCTATATAGATTATCAAAGCATGGAATCTCAAAGGCTCTATTATGGTAGTGATCAACGGGCCTGCACACTTATTTATAGGACACGAGCCCCTCAAGTGTTTATCCAATACCGGTTCTTTTCAGAGTCCTCTTTAGTTTTCTTTCTCATTTGGCTTTCTATTTATAAAAACCTCAGAAAATAAACGTGGGCTTTAAAACTTCAATTTAATTATATAACGATTGAAATTATTTCACCGAAATTTTGTAAACTATTTTAACTAAAATTAGCTGGACCAATGAGAACCCGCAATTCGTAAACCAATAACGTGCAAGTTTTTATTTAAATAAGCGCAAAGTATTTACTACACAATACATCCTGACTTGCTCAATATCTTCAATTGATGTCACTTTTCTGCTGTATCGACAATTTACTCATGCTGTCTAATTTGCGTTTACAACCACATTGTAATTAACTCGTCTAGTAGTCAGTCGCGCTAATCTTTCTGATGCTGCGCATCCAGTCGCATACCAATTTTATTAATCGGATTTCTGCGTTTGTCACCATCTTGCTGTTGCTGCAGAAAATCAGCAAGAGCAGTAAATACATTCAAGAAGTAATTTAAAAATCCTGCACCGTGAACTCAACGGGTTTGTTAGCACCTATTCGGAGGATCACAAGTCCACGAACATAACCCAAATAGCAAGTGTCTGTGAGGACCTCTCGTTATCTGCCTCTGCTCTGAAGATAAAACGCAGAGTTTTTACTAATAAATGTCCTATTAATGGCCACCAAAATACTATTTACGCTTTTGACTCTTTATTCTTGTTACACAACATTGTGGACAAAACGTTACAAATACACGTTTTACTCTTTAATTTGTTTTATTAATAGATGAAACATATTTGTCGGCAAGATCCATTTGTCTTCTAAATCATAAATAAAGTTTGATTATAATTTATGTTTAAATGTGCTTTACTTTAAAACGCAATATACTGCTTAAATAAAAGCCATCTTTTATTTTTTATAATGTTATTTTGATGTATATTATAGTGCTATCTTTCATAAATATACTTAGTCTAATTTTTATTTTTGTAAATAACTGCTACTAAATAATAACGGCCATATTACATGTTTAAACATTTACGAATTTGATTTGTGCATTATTATTACTAAAATGGCGGTATATGTTTTGAGCACTGTTATTGTCCTATTGTTTATTTATTTTTGCTATCCCTATGATAAGTTATTTCTATGGCATCCTCTGCTAATGTCAATTGGCTTCATTGGCTTCTTTCAAGGTTATCTTGTATTTAACCCGGATAGCTCATTAATCTACAAGTCCTCACGTGCTACTAAGGTATCTTAATTTTGTTTGTATATAGTTTTATTCTTGTTTCTTAATTGTTTGATTTTAAATACCTAGTGAAATCTTAATGTACTTTAGTCACGACCATAGGTGAGCCTCTTTTACGCCAGATTCGTTTTTCGAAATATTACTAGACCAATCACCAAATTTAGAACAACTAAATTCATCATTTCGTCACCATCGCCTAGGCTGACTATCTTATGTACGTCGGTCAACTGCTCTGCTATTCATTATGTCAAGAAAGATATTTCCACTGAAAAAGATAAAAACTATTGACCTTTTTCAAGCCAATGTTTACAGAATAGACGTTGCTTAGTACAATGTTTGCATGAAATAAATATCTTCAAAAATTATATCGAAATAAGATTTATTACAAACCATTTATTAAACCAAGGTTCGAATGCACACCGTCTCACCGATTGATACAGTATACCTTTAGATAGAGAACAAAATAATTTTACCTGTGACGAATTTGGGACCCATCTGGGATATCAGTAGTAATAATTATTTGTGGCCAATTGAATATTTCTTTGTCAAAATTTCGTAGTTAAAAATTCAAATACAGGAAAATAGATATGTCTGTACCAAAACAAAAGGAAAGCGTAGCTCACAAAGCCACAATCTCAAAAGTGAGAGCTTAAGTCAGGCTAAGATATTGATTTTAATTTATCTGCATATAATAATTTATCGACCATCACATATACGCCATCCCATTTCGATAAGCAAATATGCATAGTCATAGACCTCTTCTGCAATCGAAAGGTTATTCTTACTGCATGTGTTGTTTCCACTGCGCCAACGAATATCCCAATGCTTCCTGTTAATGCTTTTTCCCACTATGAGTCACAATGTCATAACTTGCATATCATGTTCTTCACTGATTTAGCTTCTCGGTATCTTTTGTGTGTGTGTTTTATATAAAATAAAACTCGGATTCACACTTTGTAGCAATACAACTTCTAGGGTGGTTCAGTCTTACTCTAACATCCGTCAATTATATCCAGAATTACTACAGCCTAAATTTGAACCAGAATGCAATAAGATTGATCTCACCTTGTATCCGTTACCTGATCGAATCCGTGCATTGTAATCAATTTAGATTTTACTAAAGGTTTGTTTTTCGGACATTCTTTCAGGCGAATACTTTTTTAAAAAGCTTCTCACCTAAATTTCCATATAGCCATCCCCGATTAGTCATTATAAGGCAGACATGATGCCATCATTATGATTGTTTGGCATTTAAGTATAATGACACGATTTGTATATATACGTGGCAGAAACTAATCATACCATTCCCTATAATGATAAATCGGAATGGCCAATTTGATCTTTAGGTTAAATGGGGCACCCTTGAGGGTCCACCTGAGAAATAATAAAAAAGTAACTAAAAGATGGATAATTCACCGCTAAGATGGCGTAGGGTATGAACTGTATATGAGGCTCAAATTTTTGTCGCGGTAGTTCTGGACACATTTGGTAAGTATCAAACGAAGACAAAACTAGTTTAGTATGTACATAACATGAGCTATATTATGTTTTTTTTATTTTATATGGAAAATACAAACACATGCTATTTTACTTTGCAACTTCATATATGTAATGTTCATTCCTATTGATTATTACAACTAGAATATTTTAATTAAAAACATAGTAATTAGGAATTTGTTTTTTGGGAATAAATATCCAACTTATTTGGATGGGATATTCAACAGACTTCTTCTTATTTGGTTGCTGTCTGTACGAATATCTTGTCTATTTGTTATATGTTATACCCCATTATTCATTAGTTGTGTTGTGTATACCTCGTAATAATAAACATTGTGTAGAACGCTGGATTGATTTTTAATCTGATTGTGCAGTATCGGGCGCTATTACTGGTAATAATGATATTGCTTGTGGAACTAATTCTACAAAAATCTGCTGTTTCTTTTCGAGCTTCATAACAGATATTTTTTATCCGTTTGCAGTTTGTCTATTAAGTTTCACTCGTTGGATATGATGTTCTGTGAATGCACGTTTTCTGTGTATAGCCAGTGCCAAATAACATGTATTCTAAAGTGAATCTTATCTTCAGGAAGAGGGGAATATTATTTCTTAAATTTTGAACGGTATATTTGATGTATGGATTAACTTCATTTTCTATTCGCATTGTTCAACATAATCGACTACTTATTTATTGCATAAAATTAGAGCATCGACATGACTTTTGCGAAATATGCACTAGTTAATTATATTTATCTTTGATATATTCCTTAAAATGAATTGGATTTTGCGTAGATCTCTCCTTTTGTTTTTTTTCAAGATAGTCATAAGAAGTGCAATGTAGCCTTCGATAGAAACACTACTAAACTCCCAATAAATCCTGTCACATAAATTGTACGTTATTTTTTATTATTATGATGACATTGTTGGGGTCATTATCATACTACTTAGTCCAATGGAATCTTTTTCACCAGATCGAATAATCACGAAGTTGATGAAAGCGCTTCTCTTTCTTAACTCCTCCCTTTCCTACGGATAAATACTTTGCTGGTCACAGTTTAATTCATCTCTACATATCCTACTTTTGATTTGTACCACATCATTTCAATTCTTGGGCCTGGTAGCCTTTGTTGCCAAATAAGCCTTTTATCCTTATTATTATTAAATATCATGAATTTCATTTTTACTCACGTCACACGACATAATCCTTGTATATTCAAGTTAAATGTCGGCAATCACTGATGAAGCATCAAATTGGACATTTCTGTTGTCATGGTTGCTTTTCCTCCTTATTTCGTATGCTCAGTCGTTGTTAATTGTGTGTGAATACATTATTTATTATTGGTTCTATTAGTTTGAGGATGAGCTTGACTAGATAAACATGTGGTGTGTTGATCATTGGCATAATAAGCTGCTGTGAAGGAGTTCCTAAGAATGTCATAGCTTTATCATTATTCTGCTTGCCATTAAGTTTCGCCGGGTTTGTTCCGTTCTTTTTCAATTTTGGGATATTTGTAAGAGTATGGTCTATTTTCCTATTTGCCAATAGGAGATATTTTTCTTATATTGTGAAAGCTTATTTATTTTTATATCATGGATTTACTATAAGCGGGTATAACACATTTTTCTCAGTTGTGACAAACTGTATGTATTTGTCTAAATTTGATTCTCTGATTCAATCCTTATGTCTCTTCGGAATTATTTTGATAACTTTTAAATTATTTCTTTATTATCCGAATGTGCTGACTATAGCTGTTTTCGGTCCTTGTACGTTGAACGTTTCTGCAGCGGCACTTGTTCTGCCATTATATAAGATTTCAGTTGCAGACTTAATGACAACTACGTCGTATTTTTTGTTATTACTTGATGCAAAATGTTTGCTTCCAAGGAGAATATCTCTTGATGTTTTGATAAGACTGTCTATATAAAATTAATAACAGGAGCATAATTATTAGTGAGAAATTTCAGCTTATCAAAGAATTTATCCTATTCCTTAGTAATGTATTTTTTAAGTTGTTATTTTCATTGGCGTTTTAGTTTTGTTATAAAAGTATTACATTCACTTTTGTTCCAACTTTCTGTTTGATGATTGCGTGATTGAATTATTTAGTCAGAATTTTGCCATTTTGTTTGGTTGTGTTCTGAATCACAGTAACAAGCACAGCAAACGGGCAGAGTGAGTCGACAAGTCAGAAGAAAGAGTTGCCTAAAATATTAGGCTTTATTCATCATATAATGCAGATATACATGCTAAAAGACAAAGCAAAACATGTTAGTATACGAACGGTGTGAATATAAATGTGTGTACAAATAAACAATCATATCATTCTCCTCCACTGCGATTTGTAGCGTAGCGTCAGAGTCGGAACAAGACTGTTATAGTAACAATTCAAAGAGGATTGAGAAAACATAGTATTTAAACATTTCCACTTCGTAAGTTATAAGGATGAACACGTTGTTGGATTGATAAGGTTTTCGAGATTCTCTGATAGGTCACGAGCATTTGAGTTATCCGTAGATTCGCCATTTGCCTTAACATTATCAATATCGGTATCGTCATTATAGGAGGTTTGTTCATCAGCAACAACCGGTTCATTTTCGCAGAGTCCCATATTAGTTCCAGCTTCATTCATCAGTGCGTCGGAGCCTTTCGGGGCTAATTGACGGATAGATACTGTATCTTCTCTTCCATCAGAAAAACGAACATGCGCATAGTTAGGATTGCAATGAATTAGTTCAACTACTTCCACAGAGGGGTTATATTTAGAAACTCTAGCATTCTTCTTGAGTAAAACTTTGCCAGGAACAGTAAGCCAGGTTGGAAGTGTGGTACCAAAAGTCGACCTTCTATTGTGTCGAAAAAGACGCTCGTGAGGGTTTTCGTTGGTAGATGTGCACAATAATGAACGGATTGAATGTAATGCGTCCAGCAGCACGCATTCCCAGTTTTCAACTGAAAGCCTTTTTGATCTGAGAGCGAGAAGGATCGATTTCCATAAGGTACCATTCATTCTTTCTACCTGTCCATTTCCTTTGGGATTATAATGAGTCGTTCTACTCGAAGCTATACCTTTTTCCCGAAGAAAATTTTGTACCTCGGTCGACATGAAGGAAGAACCTCTGTCTGAGTGAATGTACGAAGGCATCCCAAACATTGCGAATATTTGACACAGGTGAAGTATGACGGTGTGACTGCTAAGGTCAGGACAAGCAAATGCAAAGGGAAATCGAGAATATTCATCGATGACCGTCAGTAGATAACGATTACGAGTTGATGAAGGAAGAGGTCCTTTAAAATCGATAGATAACCACTCAAACAGTTGGGTAGCTTTGATTAATTGGCCTTGAATTGCCGAAGGAAATCTGGGTTTGATTTCAGAACACACTTCACAACTCAAGGTCATTTTTCGAATTTCATCAATAGAATATGGTAAATTACGAGATTTCACAAAGTGGAGCATACAAGAAATTCCAGGATGACAAAGAGAATCATGTATTTGTTTTAAATCCAGTCCATTTAGAAGCGCACGACAACAGGATCGACTTAGTGCATCTGCTGCTTTGTTATCTTTTCGGGTCTATAGACAACATCGAAGCTGTAAGGTGATAATTCCATTTTCCAGCGCAAAATTTTATCGTTCTTCACTCTTCCTCGATTTTGATTGCCAAAAAATAAAGGAAACAGATCTTTGATCAGTGGTAAGTTTGAAATGATTACCCAAAAGTAAATGCCTCCATTTTCGAATAGCTTCAACCACGGCATAGGCTTCTTTTTCAACAGCTGAGTGATTTTTTTCAGATGGCGTCAACGTCCGAGAGAAAAACGCCACAGGTCTTCCATCTTGGTTCAAAGTGGCAGCAATAGCTACGTCCGAAGCATCAGTTTCGACGACAAACGGAATATCACAACGAATAGAAGCTAAAGTTGCTACGGCTAATTCTTTTTTAAGATCATCGAAATTTTGTTTCACAGAGACGGGCAAAGGAAAAGTTCGATTATGAACGAGTGAGTGGATTTTATCGGAGAAGTTGGAGATCCACGGCGAATAATAAGCGAAAAAATCCCACAATTCTTTGTTGCGATTGCACATTCGACGGTGGTGGGAGATCTTGTAAAGGCTTTAATCGGTCAGGATCAGGTTTAATTTTTCCATTTGATATTTGAAAACCAAGGAGAGTAATTTCTTTAGCTGCGAAAATGCTCTTTGATTCATTTAAGGTCAATCCATAGTTTTTAGCGGCATTAAGAAATTTGTTGAGATTTGTTTCGTCTTCAAGCGTATCTCTCCCGCAAACTGTCACATTGTCCACATAGACAAATGTATCTGTGAGATGTTCCTGTGCGATTATATGATCCATAGTTCTTTGGAAACATGAGACACCATTCGTCACTCCGAAGGGAATGCGACGGAATTGAAACAAGCGTTCACACGCTTCGAAAGCAGTAAATACCTTTTCATGTTCTTGGATAGGTAGCTGGTGGTAAGCGCTTTTGAGATCCAAAGTGCTGAATATATGATATTTTGAAATGGTTTCAGCCATTGGGTCTATTTTCGGCAAAGGATATGCGTCTAAGAGTGTGAATTTGTTGACCGTTTGGCTGTAGTCCACAACCATACGTTTCTTGTGATTCGCATTCGATACCACGAGAACTTGTGCTCTCCACAGGGATGTTGAAGGTTCGATAATGCCATCAGAAACTGATCTGTTTATTTCATCCCGGATAAATATTTCATCCATTCGATTGTACCTTCTTGATTTCGTAGCAATAGGCCTCCAGTTAGCAGCTAAATGGTGGAAAAGAGGCGGGGACGTAACAGATGCAGGTTTCAGTAAACAGACGGTGAATGACGATTTATGACCACCAAAAGAGCTATTTACACTTTTATGCAATCCAAGGAAGTCATGACCGAGGAGTACGTCAGTACAAAGATCAGAAAGTATAGATAGCTTGATATTTTATAAACGCATGATTTATATTGAATCGACACAAAACAATGGCCTTTGGTATGACTCGATAATGAGCTAGACGCCATGGTTATTGTTTCTCGTGAGGAGTGAATTTTTCAATTATTTTTCAAAACGAAGGCTTCTGAAACATAACTACAGGAACTGCCTGTATCAACGAGAGCATGACAATTTATGTTATTGACTTCTAGATTTATTACACATTTGGTGAGACAATCAGGAGCAGCAGCTAATACAGTTGCAGATATGGTAGGATGAAGCGTCGAAACCACTGGGCGGTGATTCTTAGAGCGACATACCTTTTGAAAATGTCCTTTGTTTCCACAACTTTTACAGAAGGCGTTTCTGGCCGGACATTTCCATCTTAAATGATAATCGTACCCACAAAAGTCACATTTTTGTTTAACAGCATCAACAAGATTATCTGTAGATTTATCGGAGGTTGATGAAGGACAGAGTGGCTGAACCGTTGCAGTGTGTGCAGAATTCAAACAGTTTTGATTTGATAATGATTTCTTTTCCGCCATTTCGAGACCACATGCTTGATCAAAAGCCGCTTGAAAATTAAGTGAGTTGTGTTCTAAGAGACGTTGTTTGATTGTATTGGACTGGATTCCATTGATGAAGGCATCGTGCAGAGCATCCTCTCGATTTTCCTCGGCCGTAGTTGGTTTGAAATTGCATTCCCTAGCTAACGATTTCAGAATCTGAACAAATTGATCCAATGTTTGTCCATTTTCTTGTTTAGTAGTCGCGAGTATATGACGAACAAAGACTTCATTTTTCGGTCTGACATAGAGATTCATTAGAGTTTTGATAGCATGATCATATGTATCACAGTCAACGATGTGTTCATATACGTTAGGAGAGACGTAGGAAATAAGAGTGTCTAATTTATCCGGATTCATGGATTCGACTGATTTTAGGAGGCCACAGAATGTACGATACCAATGATTCCATTGTTTTGCTGCATCTGGTGCACTAGGTTCAACATCAAATCTTTCTGGTCTGAGTAGGCGTTCCATGATTGGGTTATATGATGAATAAATTGTTCTGAATCACAGTAACAAGCACAGCAAACGGGCAGAGTGAGTCGACAAGTCAGAAGAAAGAGTTGCCTAAAATATTAGGCTTTATTCATCATATAATGCAGATATAGATGCTAAAAGACAAAGCAAAACATGTTAGTATACGAACGGTGTGAATATAAATGTGTGTACAAATAAACAATCATGTCAGGGTGTACTTGATAAAATGAATAAATAGTAACTTATAAGCTTATTAATGAGTTTCCATGAGTTTCTGTACTGAATGAGGAATCTTCATAATGTCTAGTCTGACTGCAAACTCCATTGGTTAACTATGTTTTAATAGTTTGTGGGTCAAAAGCTGACGCGGGTTTTTAAAAACACTATGATTTCCATTGACTTTATGATGATGAGGATGACTTTATGCATTAATAAAATTATGTGATTAAAACAAATAAATGCGAGAATACTTGTTGTTAATAAATAGCTTGTTTATCTTGTAAAAACATACTGGCACAGCTGTATCATTTCAATTATTAATGTCTCAAGTTTACATTCTATTTAGCCAGTGTTTTTCCTTTCAATAAACACTCACTTGTTCTATATATTTTTTACTTATCGTTTAAAGGTCCATGAAGTGGCTTAAGATGTGTTGCAGTTTTTGACCTAAATGCTTGCCATTTTAATCGTTGTTTTTTTATGCGAATGTGCTTCTTTAGGATTTTTAGCTTGTCGAAAAAGTACATATTTTTATGTGCTTTATTTCGTTTTGTTTTCAATGCATTAAAATAGACTAAATGGCATTGGGCCTTCAACTGTTTTGGTTTGTCCTGTGTGATTCTGGGATTTTTCGCCATCTATGTTCACAAAATTATGAACGGCAAATCACATTTCCAAACTTGGCACGGTTTCTTCGGTCTCCTGACGGTGCTTTATGCGTTCAGTCAATCTGCCTTTGGATGGTTGCTACATCTACGCGTGATACCGATGGTCAGTCGTGGCAGTGCTGGTAAAATTATTCCTTTCCGAATACTTCACATTTTATCTGGTGCTTTCTTCTTTCTATTGGCCTCTGCAACTTTGATTTTGGGCTTTGCTTCAAATTGGTTCACCGAAAGACTAGAGAGCCATGTCACTTACGAGCGAGGCATGCAGGTAAAACTGTGATTGATAGTGAAGCTGGTATTTGTATTTGCTCTTATTGCAGTTCTTATATATTTATATTTAAGGTATTTGGTCCATAGATTAAGAGCTTGGTTGTTCTACAAGGCCCTTAGCCATATATATTTCTGGCCTAGCATTCAAAGGGTCCCATTTAGTCAAATAGGATACGCTCGCACGTGTGTTATCGGATTATACCCAGTCTATCTAAGGTGAAACCTTGAGTTAAGTTCTATCATTAAGATAACGCTTTGTACTGAATGGGTTATAGCTGAATGATAGGAAGCGTGCTGACGGAAATTTAAACTACCAGCAAATTAAAACAATTTGCCTCTGGCGGATAGTGCTTGTTGGCGTATGTAGGCAGACAATCTAAGAGATGATGAATACGGAGCATAAACAAACGTTCTCGACTAATTTGAGTGATTTTGTGTTCTTTCACAGCCCATTCATAACGGAATGTGCTTGCATTGTTATGTAGCAGTTAAGCATCTGTTTTAAAAGGCACAGCTAATGGTAAGAATACTTTTTCTTTCTTAATGCTGCCAAAGTTTGTGCAGATATTTCATGAGCATATTTTATTCCTTAGCGTCATAATGAAGCGTAAACACACGGTAAAACTAGACTGAAGCTTTATTCTTACTATTTCGCTAAACTTTAACCGTTATTTACGTTATATTACTTCTATTTCATTTAAAATATTTTGTTCCATTTAAACTCTGTTCTCCACAATATATTCAAAATACACTATAGAAGCTTCGAATTTATTGTTTTCTTAGTCCATTCTATTTCCGTGAATGTATAATTTTTTCATCGTTTCATGAGCAAATAATCTCTAGGAAGTCCAAGCTAAGGAAACATGAATGTTTCTGCATTTCCTATGCGTTCATTAATATGATGGTATCTTTAGTGAGCGTGACTTGGCACTTTGGTGTATATTATGCACCAGTCTGTTAAGACGTATAGTTTTGTGAGCTGTTAGTCAAAACAGCATTTAACCCCTAGAAATTGTCAAATAGACGTTGATCAAATGCTCGAGCATTTAAATAAGATATCTGAATGAACTTAACACGTACTTCTTTAATTTTGGTCATAATATATCTGTGACGTCAAAAAATATATATATATATATATATATATATATATAATCTGATTTATACATTGCATTCATTTGGCAAGATCTGATTAAATACTACTCATGAGAAACGTATTTCTACTATTGACTTTTAGTAAATAATGCGGTTTGATCCTCGCTATTTTGTTTGTCGTCGTACTCTGATGATAAACATTAAAGGTCGAAACGCGTCAGTACTTGTGACTGGAAGTAGTTTTCCTATTTTGTTCGAACGACAGGTTAAATACAATCTGATTTGTGTTTATTTCAAGCTCGTAAAATTGATTTAGAGAATTACTACTACTCGGGCAATCAGTGATTCCATCCAAAATAATTCCTGAGCTCATTTCGGATCTGTTGATTACGATCAACTTTTTCGCCATATGTACTTTCTTCAGATACGTCATCAAGAAGGACAGCGATATCTCCATTATTGAAGATTAACGCTTACAGCTATACACACTCGTTGAACTCTGCTGCCTTTATCAATTAACGAGTGGTTCTACAAAAATAAATTACTTTTTGTGTCATGATGCGAGGCTCCTCTGTAGAGCACCTTGTGAGAGAGATCGCTGTTTACGTATGCATGCGACAAACGTAATTACGCAGCAACGTGCCCCAACTGACGAAAAGACTTTAAGGCACGAAGATTTATTGTAAGTTAGCTTTAAACGGGGTCCAGTTGATAAGCTTGTTTAATTCTGCATTATTGCCGTAGGATGTCCCATTGTGCGAGAATGCTGCATCTTTGTTAATGTAAAAATGTTTGTATATTAGTACGTACGTATGCTTGTGCGTGTGTGTGTCACTCTTCCACATATGTGAGTGGTTGAATTATCGAAAGAAATATCATTTTGCTGTTTAAACAAGAATTGTATAAGCACATAAGCATTTGTTTATATTATATTTATGTACCAAAGTATATATTTTATTATTCTTTGCTAAATAGGCAATTGCATGGTATTTCTGCTGTCTTGTCAGCGGTTTGTTGGCGCTAATGGTTGTCAAGCCAATCACGGATTCTTACTTGTTGCGAAGATATAATTTTTCGTCGTCAACGTCAAATTCTTCAAAAGTTGTGGACAGAAAGTCTGTCACTGATGGAAAAACCCTGAAAACGGAAAAGTCTTTTAATGCCTCGACCGCGAAGCCCGCAAAAAATAGTCGACACAAAAAAGCAGGCAAATAGTATCTAGTTCATTTGCACTAAAAGTTTTATAGATTTGCTTTTTGCTAGTCTGTTCAAAATATTTTTAATTAGGCATCTTTTTTAAAATTGAAACGTGGAGGAGAACGTCCAATCATGTAATTGTGATATCCTATGAAGTGCGCTTTTGGTTGTTGCATCCGGTTTAGTCTTCTTTGCCTTTATTGCATTTAATTACAGATCTGCTACTGCTTGAATTTGAAACTTATGATTCTCTTTTATTATGTTAATTGTCTTCGTTTACAAATGATAAATATATATCCGATATAAGATTTTTTGTCGTACCACATATGTAGATTTAGGTGTGTCGCGTGGTATGTTCGAAGTCAATGTTAACCGAAAATTATCTGTAATCTTGAGATTAAGTTTGCGAGTTTGAAATGAACATCATTCACATTGCTATGTTGAGCGACTGGTTGAATAATACTGGATTGGTGTTTATCTGAAGTTCGCAAACTTGATTTTTTTTAAATTGTTGTCACCGCCAGAATAATTATTGATTTTTTTAATTTTAGGCAATCGTTCGTTTGCTTTGTAAGCCAATTACCTTTAAATCGAGGTTATAATAACTATAGTTCTTTGCTGAATTCGACTGCTAATACTTTGCATGTAGCTCTGCGCTAAAGTGAATAAGTCTACCTAGGTTTTTGTTTTTTGCTTAAAAATTGCTTAAATTAACTTGATTTTTATAATTTCGGTTGCGTTGTTGGGAATGGCGCACTAAATGCTACGTTTGGTAAACATTTACAACCAACAAGATATGTCATAGTTCAATCCTATTGACGCATGTGTTTTGTGCTTACTAGCTAATTATCAATGATTGTCGACGTTCCGTTTTAGAGTTTGAGTGTAGCGCGGATTTCTAGTGTAGGCATGAAATGCCAGCACCATTTGACGAACACATTTTGACATTCTGATCATGTTTTTGCTAATTTGCTATTTGGCAGATCAGTGGTAATGCGTCTTGTAGAATCACAATTTCTTGCTAACATGAGTGACTGATTTGCACCAGTTGATCAGCAGTACCTAATGACGTTGAAGTTTATATGTGCTCGAAGTTTATGCTTCCTTGATCCACTTAATCCCATCTCTCTGAAGGCGTCAACATGCTGTCTGCAATTCAATGATAATACAAGCTAACTTAGTTCTGCAGATTCTACGTTTTGGAATCTAAGTCTATTCTATCGTCAGGATTTGGTCACACCGTTTAGTAACACACACAAATTATGTTAAAGTGATTTTCATGTTCAAAGATTAAATATTTGAATTTATCTTTAAACGTTTCAAGTCACAGCTATAAGCGATAATCCATGTAAGTTTGGATTAGACCAAATATAAGGCATTCAGTAGCACGCAGGCAGAAATGTATGTATGAATCCGTAACCGGTGTATGCTTCCATATTTGAATGCTCATTATATTAAAGTTCAGTAACTGATTTTTATTTGCGCACGACTGATCTGCAAATCAGTCGTCCATGTAAATAACATATGGTGGATCAACAAGCGATGATAGCGCCGAGCATAGCTTCAAAGATGTGCTTCAGCGTGGCGCAGTGGTTAAAGCAACAGTTTCCGAAGCAAACGTGCCCAGGTGCGAGCCCTGTGGCAAATTCTTGACAGTACGTGATGAGTTCACAATAAGGACGAAACCGGTCTACTCGATAAATTGCTTTTTCACACTATACAATACTTAGTTTATACTGACAAATGTGTGTACATAACGGAGGAGGTGATCATATCAAGATCGCAACCACGATTTAAATAATTAAATAAATTGTTTTGTATTGTATGTTATGTTGTTGACAATGGTGACAATGTCAGTTACTATGTTCTATTTTGAAATCTTACTTTGTCAATAAATCATCTCTTTAATGTCTATGTCAATTGTCAGCCCAATTTTATTTAGTATTACACATTCGCTAGCAG
Source organism: Eudiplozoon nipponicum (assembly GCA_029291075.1). Classification (NCBI taxonomy): domain Eukaryota; kingdom Metazoa; phylum Platyhelminthes; class Monogenea; order Mazocraeidea; family Diplozoidae; genus Eudiplozoon; species Eudiplozoon nipponicum. Next base: position 34,255 of record JAQBSW010004389.1, on the reverse strand, counting down.
CATATTGCATAAATTAATATAGAGCAATTGATTGCTGTGGAGGATAATTATACTGCCCATGGCAAAATTCTGGCCGGTACTTGAAGAATTTCCATCAAAGACGAAGCCGGTCTAATAGATGAATCGCCTTTTCTACATTGTAAAAAGCTTATTTTATACTGATATATATATATATATATATATATATATATATATATAATGGGATTGATAGTTAAATCAAGATCGCTTCCTTCATTTAAATAATTACACTGTCTGTAAGATTTTAAATACTAGCCAGAAAGAATTATATCCCTCGTTTCTAGATGTAGTACATCAGAGACAGAATTAATTTACGTTTATGCTTAATTTAATCGGCGAGCACTACACACCGTCTTCCATAAAATAGGCTTGTTGTTATTTTGTCATCACATGTAAATGTGTGTATGCATTTTCTCGACGTTTTTCCTTCCAGTGTTTTTAAAGGTTAGCTATAGTTAAACAATTACCTATGAGCTATACGATTTGCTCTTGGCGTGATTGCTATCATGTACACATTAAGCACATGCTTCTATTGGATTAATTTTAAAAAAAAATAGCCTTATCATTCAATGCTGGTCATAATAGAACTCATTTGTATATGAACATGATAAGCTAAGTTTTTTTTATTAAATAAATCTACTCATGCTCAATTGAGGTGTATTAAATTTGCATACTTACCATGAAAACAATAGAAAACCACTTTCCTTTATTGAAATGTTGTTCTAACGATTACTAGCCTTAAAGGTGATCAGCAGACTTTTGTGGTAAATCCATGCTAAATTGTGTAAGTATAAATCAAGGTCTAGTTTAAATCTACTTCGTATAAAAATTTTATTGCCACAGGTGTTATATTTTGTTGTGTGCCTTGACTCTTTATATTTTATTAATTTTTTCTTATTTTAATTAGTTTATATATATATATATATATATATATATATATATATATATATATATATATATATATATATACCAACATATTTTGTGTCGAAATTCACATAGTTTGCATGCCCTTACAGGAATAATTTTTCTTACTTAATAAATATTTTATTCACCTGGTCTTTTCTGTACTCAACAAGGTGTTTGCAACGGAAAGTTCATTCAACAGACAATTTAACAATTATTAAGTAAAATTAAATAGACATTGATTGCGCGAACGGTGATAACAATTACTTTAATCAAGGTTGCGATCTTGGTATAAACACCTGATCCGTTATCGGCATAGCTTTGTCAACATAAACTAAGCATTATATAGAGTGGAAAAGGAAATTCATCAAGTAGACAGGTTTCATCCCTAGTGGGAACTTATTACGTGCTGTCTTTGAAAAATACTACACAGTACGTGATGAGTTCCCAATAAGGACGAAGCTGGTCTACTGGTTGAGTTGAATGAAAATTGTTTTTGCGAAACTGGATTTATTGAAATTAACTGGTCTGCGTTTTGACTTACTCAGCTTTTATTGTTTCAGTAGTTTTCTTTCTATAAGATATTTCGCCTCACAAGTTTAACAAATGAAATTTGATTAGTTCCGTTTGTTAAACTTGTGAGGATGGACCAACTGACGAAGGCTACCGATAAATGTAGCCGAAAGAAAACTACTGGTTGAGTTTCCTTTTTTACACTAGAAAATGCTTAGTTAATAGTCACAATTGTATGTACATAATGGGGCAGGTGTTTATATTTAGATCGCAACCTTGATTATATTAATTAAGTTAGATTGTTTGTGGGACAAGCTTTCCGCTGAAAAAGGCTAACGAAACCGGTAGCCGATATATCCGGATTAAGTTTGAAGACGGTGGATGCAAACACCTTGTTGGATATGCTAATGGCCAGGTAATTAGTCTGTTCCTTGTCGCGCTATATGTTTCGTTTAATAAACATTTATTTAATATTTGACTATATAAAAACAACCCGTCTTTTTTGTTGTCTGCTAGCAATGTATTACCGCTGTTATCATTAATTATATTTTTTTAAATGCTTTCTTTGTCATTTTTTCTTATGAATGCTCTGCTGTGATAAAAGAAAACTAATATAATAAGTTTAAAATATACGATGTGGGTTATTGTCAAATTTTCTTTTTCTTCTGATGAAAAAATCTGTGTATTTAAACGAACTTTCAATTTAGTGGTACTTGTTTTTAAAAAACTGCACAATATATCGAAAATATCAGTACTTTGTTGCTCCTATCGGTTTGCATATAATTTTGGTATTTATCTCATGTCGAGAAAATTGATTTAAATGGACTTGTTTTATAACTGGCAGCGAAATAAAGGCTTCTTAACTTAATTCCTAATATGAATTCAGCTAAAGCTTATAAAGTAGTATTCTTGTGATTGTCTCGGTATTGCACAGCGCAAATTCCTACCAAGTTGATAATTTGTAAATCTTCCTATGGCCCGAAAGTCAAGTCCTCACCCAGTTCTAACAATCTATATATATATATATATATATATATATATATATATATATATGTATATATATATATATATATATATATATATTCAAGAAATAAAATTTTAAAAATTTCTGTCTTGCTCCGTTAATGATCGAGGATGGTTCTAATATTGCAACACGTATAGATTAAAGTAGTTTTGATGTATCGCGCGTTTAGTTAGGAAGAACGGATGGTTTATGTTGATTACAAGTTTGGTGAGTTTTTATAGTGTTTCAGATCGTGACATTGATCTAAATAAATAATACTTGATCTCTTGACAAAATAAACGATAGCACCTCTTTTTCTATGCAATTGTAGATTAATTTGATGTCGGCACGTGTTTATTTAAGGCTGCTGTATAAAGACTTGCTAGACTTTGAAAGAGTCAACTATTATTGCGACGGATCTAATCTTGACTGAAATTTCAGTATTATTTCTACGGAGAGTCGCAAAGTTGTAAAATTGAGATTTGGCTAGATTACTTGATTGCATTATTTAGTTTCAAACCTGAAGCAAACATAAGGTTAGAACCATAATCGCAAACGCTAATTTCTCTATTTTCATTCAGTTAATGCACCAACTTGAAATTAAAACTTTGTTCGTTTGTTCATGTGCATGTTTTTACCTGCAAAATCTCAACAAGTATTGTAACTTAAACCGACGTTAATTTATAAAATTACAATATAAACAAACAGGTCTCAACCAAATGGTCATTGAAAAGTTGTTGTCTATATAAAGGCAATAAAATTTAACAATAATTGTTTGCGCGGGTGGTGGTAACAATTCTTTAAATCAAGTTTGCGAGCTTGAAATAAACACCGATCCCTTTGTACTTAACCAGTTGTCGTTGCGGCTGGCTATAGTTTAGTCAAGTTTCTCGACGACTGGTTAAATACAATAGGATCGGTGTTTGCACTTCAAACTCACCAAACATATATTAGAAGGAGTTGTTTTCTATGCATGAAAATTCGTTAAATCATGCTTCAATTTAATTTAACTATATTTCCACTAAATCAAGTATGCTACTAATTAAATTAAGTAGAATACAAATGTAGAAAAATAAATAAAACTACTTCTTATTTTATAAAACTGGGCATCAATATACAAGGTATTTCTGCATTTATGTTACTAACACACAAAAATTCTCCATTTCTGTTGATTAAATTAACTAAATATTATTCTGTCGCTATAAGTGTCCATATGAATTATTTCATGCACATTGCAATACGCGAAGTTTTGTCAATGTTTTCACCTCGTTCAGCCTGAAGTGATGTATGTCCATGTGTGGTGCAAATATTTTCGCTGTGATACCGAGGTTAATTTTCAACCTACGAACTAAATCCCCATCATTAAAGAAGCTGTGCGTTTCTGTACAATGTAGATGGGATTTACATAATTGAACCAATAATAAGACAAGCCATACAAAATCAAATAATAGATGGCATCTGTACGTTGAGTGCTAATTTATTTCGATGCATTACATAGAACAAAAGTTAGCTTCGATTGATTCTACAATTTTTACTATTTTGTTTTCATATATGTGAAATATTTATTCCCAGGTATGCATAAAAACTATATATTGTAGAAAGGAGTTTTCGCGTCATCTTATTTTCCGATTTGCAATATAAATAAATTTACTCATATGTATATTAGGTGCTGCGCTCATAGTTATAAATTAATTTAATTATGACCAGAAGGATAAACTAAATCCAGCATGAGAGAAAGGTTTAATCTCGTGCACATTCGTGCTTACTGGAAACTTATTAATAAGAGCCGGTATTACGCCATATATCTACTACATATTTTGAAGGCTAATCTGGAATATTTGTGCGGTATAATTCTATACGAATATGTATACCAGCAGTAGTGAGTGTGTAGATTTGATGGAGTAACAGGTGTTCAGAAGTAGCTGTAATACTAAATTTTGGAGACATTTAGCATATATGAAATCCATTGTTTTGGCAACATGTACCGACTCGGCAAACATGGTGCTACGAACTAGGCAACCGAAGTTCAGATACCCTTTACAGGCTCTGTATATATGATATATAAGATGTTGGTTTTGTAATCGCATTGTTGAAGATCTTATATGTAGTGAACTCAAGCACGAAACGAATATGCACATGAGATTACCTGATCTGCGTTTTGACTAACGCAGCTTTTATTGTTCCAAAAGATTTCTTTCTACGAGGTATTTCAGCTCTCCTTCTCGGTTGCCTTCATCAAAAACAATCTCCATTTATGCACATGAGATTATACCAACCGTTGCATGCTGACTTCGGTTAATCCTTCTCGTCATGTTTGAACTAATATCTTACAACAACATATAAATAAATTCATTGTACCCTTCCCGTGTGCGAAATCAAAAAGTAATTTTATCAGATACAAAAAATGCTTCTTTCTTATTATCTCCGCAATTATCTACTAATGAACATATCTTTATATACTAATTGGAAAGCAAAACAAGATAGAAATATATGAACATAAGGAGAGTGTGAAAAAGGAAAACTATTCAATTGCGTGCGTCGTCTCCAGTTCAAGCTCAATGCCTGAACATGCTTTTTCTGTTTGCATAAATCCGGCTGCAGTTTGTTTATCCATAAGCCTCGTACAGGGCTAGCTCCCTTTTGTTATTGCATTTAGTAATTTTTTAAATGATACGTTAGGAGAACGTACGTGTGATGTTTCGACGATTTGTTGCGCAATTGCAGACACATTAACCATTTGATTAAAAACAGGCGTTTAAGTTACAATGTTCTCTCATTGGAGTAATTAACAGTCTGGTCGATCGGTCTACGTAAGTTGATCGACAACTTGCGCATGCATATTAGTAAATAATATTTGATATCGACATTAACGGCTGTTTCTCTTTGATTGCTGGTAAAGGCAAGTGTGTTACCCTAAATAACACTTGTAGTTTAGCTGCATTATATGTGTGTTAATGCTTCTTAAACTTTCTTTCGTGCTATTAGGGAAACTGCATCCCCTTTAAATGGGATGTTCAGGTATACTGTTTTCGTTTCTGGACAGTAATACATCTGTTTCTCTTTAATTCCCTTTTTAATAATTGATTTAATTAATTGTCTAGTGTAGCCATTAGACAGCAACTCGTTAATTGCTTTATTATATACGTTTTTTGAATCTTGACTTAACCAACCTGTCAATTCATGAAAAGCAGCCACGAACTGTTGATAATTTATATTGAAACGGCAAAAACTGCTGTAATGCAAATACTGTGCAGACCAGATTGGTTTATAGTTAATTTTTCTGTTTAATTGACCATTAGTTACTTTCTTTAATAGTACATCTAGGAAAGGTTGGTAAAAGATGTGTAACATATTTGGAAACTAAATATTGTGCAAGCATTCTATTTAAATTTGCTAAAATTTCGAAACGAATAGAAATTAGCTGTGGAACTTTATTTCGGTATTTTTCCAGACAATGCTGCGTAGCTGAAATATTCTTGCTGAAAAATCCACATATACCTTATTAAATCTAAAAATTTCATCACCCGGTTCTTCATTTCGCAGAACATTCTCACGTGAAAATAAATTATACCAGAGATCATTTCAATGGTATTTCTGATGTCATTAGGTTATTAATTTGTCGATTTGGAAAATAACAACTTTAATATGCGATGCCGTTTGGACATAGACAATTTTTGCATTCGTAGTGAGACAAATTGACTGAATTCTTTAAATCAAGTTTGCGAGTTTGATGTAAACACCAATCCCATTGTATTTAACCAGTCTTGGGATTGATATTTACTTCAAGCTCACAAACCTGATTTAAAGAAATGTTACCACCACCCGCGCAATCAATTATTGTTAAATTGACTGAATGTTGGGTTGTACAGTCCAATTACCCAACATTCCTCACCCAAATATACGCTGGGTATATGAAGTAATACTGGCTCCGACAGATGAGTCACATGGGATTATGCATTCCATTCGTGTTGACTTCTGTTTATCCTTCTGGTCATATTTGAAATGATTTGTTACTAGGTGTGCAACATCTAATACAAAAGTATGTATTAGGTGTTGCGAACCTAGTAACAAATTAGTTCAGTTGTGACCAGAAGGATAAACCAAAGGCAGCATGAACGGGAAGTATAATCTCATGCACATTCGTTTCGTGCTTACTGGCGACTCATCAGTAGGAGCCGGTATTACGCCCTTTAACAACTATATATTTTGGTGAAGAAATTGGGATAATAGGACAGTACAGCCTCCCTAGACAGATATAATAGCAAACCTGCAATAGTGAAGCTAACATCATGTGGTCTACGACAATGCGACTCCAACTCTAACTCATTTTTAATCATTTGTCATATTTAGAAGCGAAGAACGAAGTCAGCCCTAACAATATTGCAGAGTAAATCTTGTTGATATCTTAAAAGTGGTCACAGATAATGAATTCTTCTCACAAGCAAGAAATACACAGAGCTCTGAAGAAAAATCAAGAAGTAACGAGGGTATATTTTTTCTTACCACTTCAGGTCCCACTCCTATCCTACGATTATATATATCCAAAAGTGAATAGATTAATTTCAAGTCCAAGAATTTATTAGTAACGAGAAAGAAAGTTTTTCTATGCACAATTTCTAGCCCATTCACATTTATAAACTGTTTGCAGCACCGCCACATTTACATATAGGCAATACAATTTAACAACCGTTACTTGCGCAGGTGGTGGTGAAAATTCTTTAAATCAAGTTTGCGAGCTTGAAGTAAACACCAATCCCATTGTATTTAACCAGTCGTCGAACAACATTGCAAAACTAACGCCAGTCGCACGCACTGGCGCGTTTCGACCTTCCATGATCATCATCAGATTACGACGGCAAACTGACTATCGAGGATCAAACCGCATTGAATATATATGGAAATCAATACAATTTAACAATAATTGATTGCGCGGGTGGTGATAACAATTCTCTAAATCAAGTTTGCGAGCTTAAAATAAACACCAATCCCATTGTATTTAGTTTTGCTATGTTGTCCGAAGACTGGTTAAATACAATGGGATTGGTGTTTATTTTAAGCTCGCAAACTTGATTTAACTAGGCGGTTTTCATATTCAGTACATTACATAGGTGTTCGTTTTAAACATATAAATAAAGAGAGCGACAACGAAACTTATTGATGTGTAGCTCAAAACGTGGAACTGATGGCACAGTGACCCGATCAGTATTCCACACGAAAATCGGAACAGCCCGACGTCTACATTTCCACCACAAATGCTTCTTGAATTAACCCTTGACCTAATGATTGTCAAATTGTTTGTGGTATGTGCTTTCCGTTGAAAAGTGCTCCGAAACCGTAAACCGAAAAATTGGGCGTAAAATTGAAGACAGTAGTTGCAAACATCTTGGTGGATACAATAGGGCCAGATTGTTATTTCTGCCTGTTGGGTGCAGTAGCAGACTGAATTTAGGCTTGTCAGGGCACATACCGTTTTGGTATGAGACAATAGCATTGAGTCCGTGCGTAAATAACTTCCTAAAAATGCGTCATCATGCGAAAAATGCGACAAACAAACAAAACGCTTTGCTATTCTAAATAAAGCATGTTTTCCTATTTACAAGCTGTTGCTAAAAATATGCATTTGTGCACTAGAGTTACCATGGTGACTTTTAAAGATTTATGTAAAATGGTGTTTACTGATGTTTCGTGTTTCTGCATCGCTTTTCTCTTCACAGTTAATTAATTAATGTATTTTTGTTGATAAATCTGACTACAAAAATGGAGGAAAGACACCTATGCAAAATGCATACTTTTATTTAAATTAATACCTGAGAATGAATGACCTACACATTTGAATACTAAATATCGTTAAGCGAAATTTAACTTTTATTATTTGATTTAAGGCAGTTAGTTAGGATTCTGTCAGGTCTATAAGTCATAAAATCTAGGTGAAATTTTATTCAGGTTCTTCTAACCAAGTTGACCTGCTAATATTTTTTCAGAGTCTTTTCTGAAAATATTGAAAATTTTAATGATAAGCAGGCCAGATATCCGGACCAATGTGCATTCGCATTCTGTCACTTTTGACTTCGTCCAATTCTATAATTATTCTATTATCTTGACGTCATAGGTTTAAACGCCCCGGCTTCAAGTAAATGCCGTACGACGTTACAAACTCGGTTAAGGTGCTCTGAATAGAGATTTGTTACTGATAGGGGTACCTTAAGAGGGCCTGGTCGTGCGTTCTCCTGAATTAATCAGAGTGTGAAGATGTCCTGGAGCCTTGGGTGGACTGGTTGTTGTTGCTCCCATTGTAGAGTTGTAATCACGATGTGGATAACGTCGTTCAGGTTCTGCAATTAATTGGCTCGTCTCGCTGGTTGTACCGTAACAAAGATGAGTCCCACGATTTAGCTTATCAATTGTTGGTAGAAACTATCAAATCCACCAACGTAAATTTATTGACAGTAGATAAAACACGCACACGCGTAACACCAAAACAGAATGCAAATGCAACAACAGACACATAGTAAATTGCCGTCTACTTAAATAGCATACCATATCTACTTACACTATTAGTTTAAACAGCAAGATTCACCTTTTATCTCATTGGTGCAGCGTAAATAAATTGAATTTAATTTACACCAATATATCAGCCTTAATTTGTGTAAGATTACAACACTTTCCTGCAAAAAAAGAAAAATAATTCCTCTCTGCGAGGCTAGATAAGAAATGTATGACAGAGTTCGAAAAGAGTTAAGCAAAAATATGATGAACCATAAATGCTGGGTTTAAATATGCTTGTTGGTTGCTTTAACAATGATATGATGCCAGGTAACAACTAGGAAATGCTACACAAATTGTTAGCTCTAGTGGTCGGTCATATCACGTGAGGCAAAATAGAGCAGTGGAAGATTTGGGAGCCGCAGCGTGAAGATTTCGAGGTAAATCGCCTCTGAATTTGCCAGGTTATAAGTTCGAAACCTAAGCAGGTTGGATCGTCGTCAATGTGTTTGTATACGAACAAAGGAGCTAGAGTGCTCGACGTTGTAAGTCACTGACCCCATTTGTAGAGTGGTCTTTGTGCAATTGATTAAGTTGAGATATGCGTAGAAATTGGCTTTCAACCTACCATGATATAGAAGCTACTAACTACTTAAAATTGTTTGCTACACGAAAGCGGTTAAACTCTAAGTAGCTAGTCATACCAAAATAGGCAGTGTGATGTCATGTGTGAGAAATACATTATAATGTAAAAATATATACATTAAAATCAAAGGTAACTGCATAAAAATATGTACACGAACATTGCCTCAGAGATGGCATAATACCAAAGAACTATTCAAAAATGCTACACAATTGTTAGCTAAGAACAGCTGGTTATGCCACGTGAGACAAATACGAACAATAACGTAAGGTTAAAAAAAAATTTTATAGTTAAATGTTAATGTTTAAAAAAAATTAATTACGCGTTATACAAAGCAGGCTTGAGATTGTGGGCAGACGGAGCCTGAGACGTGTGTAGAAGGTTGAACGCTCTCAGGATCAGGTGGTTCGATAAACGGTTTCAACCTGTCTATGCTTACTGATGTCGGTGTAGCGCCTTGCATAATGATGAAGTATTTTGGCTGTTTTAGTAAAATCAGGTAAGGACCGCGATACTTGGGTTGTAGTGGTGCAACAGCATTATTGTTGCGAACGAGTACTCTCTTGCAGCTGTGGAGCTGTGGGTGAACGAAGACTGGACGAGGCGTGTGTCTCGGCTGCTGTTCAGAAATGTTACCGAAATGAAGTCGAAGGCGGGTAGCTTCGTCTTGTGGGTCATCTTGTGCCGGTAGTGGACGTGGGAGCTGACTAGGCAGGCGTAGATCCATGCCATACAAGAGTTGTGACGCAGACGTTTTAATGGATTCACGAGTACGGGAACGCATGGCCAGCAGAACTAAAGGTAGTGCATCGACCCAGTTGCCATTAATGGACGAGGATGCTAAAGCTGCTTTGAGTTCCCTATGCATTCTCTCTACCATGCCATTAGCTTGGGGATGGTAGGCAGTCGTCTGGCGTAAGATGCATCCCAGCACCCGCAAGGAGTGGTTTTGAGAACGATCAGATGAGAAGCAAGTTACCTCTGTCCCGTGATGACCGTATATATATATATATATATATATATATATATATATATATATATACTAGAACAGTAATAATTGATATCGATCAAGTCCAGATTGTATAGATTTACTGGAGTAACAGGTGTTTATAAACTGTTGTAATTCTCAATTTCGGTGAACTATAACATAAATTGATATCCATCAGGTTGGTACCATGTACCGATTCGGAAACCATAATGTTAGTACCATGTAACTTTTCGATACAATTATGTTGGTATCGGTATAGCCATAGTGTTATTATCCTTTACAGACTCGGTATATATTATATAGTGTGAGTTAGCGTTGAAGTCGCATTGTCGTAGACTTTATTTGATGTTAGTTTCATTATTGCAGGTTTACACATTCGTCTAGTAGATTGTATCGTCCTATTATCCCACATTCTTGACCAAAATATAGTGGTTAAAGGGCGTAATACCAGCTCCTACTGATGAGTCGCCAGTAAGCACGAAACGAAAGTGCATGAGATTTTACTTTCTATTCATACTGCCTTTGGTTTATCCTTCTGGTCATAACTGTACTAATTTGTTACTAGGTTCGTAACACCTAATACATACATGCATATATATTAGTTCTTCGCAACAAACAGTATTTGACTGATTTACTCATTGAGAAATGCACATGGTTACTTATATTATATGCAATTTATATATGGTGTGTACACGTATATATAATAGATGAATATTTAAATAATTGTATAAAATGTAGGAAGATCTTACGTGAATTTGCTTATGCAGATTACCTATCAGTAGATAAGATTTTGTGTAGACTTATATATGAGATGGATATTTATATATAAGATTTTTGGAAATATATATATATATATATATAACTATTTCTAATATAATATATACTCAAGGTGAATCATAACTAAAAACCCTGTACATTTTATTTATGTTCTTAAATATACTAGAAGTATATATATTTGTGCACAGATATGCAAATGAAAATTTAATTTATACAGAATACCAAAGATAAATAAAGGTTATTTGCTGATGCCACCATTCATTGTATAAGCGCCATATTCGGTTTTCTGCAAACGTTGGATTAATACTATATTCTATCAACAGTTTTATTGACCTTACACCCTCTATAACCTAATGAAAACAGGATGAGATTAGGTAAACTGGCAATTAATCATTACTGTAACATAATGGAAATGGAATTTCGGTGGTTCCTCTACAAGATCGGATAAGCAATTTAAAAGTCGTGATATCACGGACAGGCGTGTATGTCAGTCCTATTCTATAAATGTCAATCAAGATTAGAGCACACGTGTATGCGTGTATTGGTTTGTGTGTTTATGGAGAGGGGTGTAGTTTTGTGTATATAAGTGAGGATAAGAGAATAGTTATGAAGGTCGGATATTGGGGCAGACAAGTAAGATACTTTAGGAAGTAAAATACATATAAATATATCTGTCTGGTATGGAGATATCACATTTGTCTCAAGTTGTTTTCTCTGTGAATATGGTGTCAACCCTGAAGATGAGGCTGAAATCAAAGTCCAGAAACTTCATAAAATCTTCATTCAAATTCATTTCCGGTCAAGCAGTGTAAGGACGGCCTCGACTAGTGAGAACCCATCAAGCAATAAAAAAGCTGTGCACCTGAAAATGTAAATTAATCAAGATTTTACCAACCTACGAGTTCTATCAGTTGTCCCGCAACCCTCAATTGTGGGTCTTGTGCATGTAGCCTAACATTAACTATGTGTAATACTCAACGGACTAAGGATGAATATGCAATGTTCCAGTGTCCTCAGTTGTGAATGGTTGATAAGTGCACCGGTGAATTTGGTATGCTTTAACTTGTAAAATTAGTTGATATGGAATCAATCAGTATTATCTAATTATGAATTTAAAAAAGTTCTAATCGCATTGCCACACACGCTTATTACTGAATGGCCACCAATCAGTAAGTGTTCTCACACAGCACTAACCCACTTAAATAAATGGTGCGGATTCTTTTTTAATTCAATTACATATCGTGATTGTGGAACTTTCCATATTTATATCGAGTTGAATACAGCTGGATCTCCTTTTGAAAAGAAAAAAAACATCTTTAAATCAGGTCAAATACAAGGATTTTTAATTTCGCCTTTATTTTTGAGGTATTTCAAATGAGAAATTTTCGAGTAGAATAAAGTGAATTGTTAAGGTTGTTCACAAGCAATACTAAGTAATCTGAACAAAAGTTTTCTGTAGAAATAAAAACGATAATGGTGATGGAGAATGACACAAATAGTTAGTTCTGCTTTTGTTAACTATTTAAAAATTTTAAGAGGATAATGTCCGAAATTTAACAGAAGAATAACAAGATTTGTGTGAATTACCAATATGGCTTCTAGGTAAAGTAGTGCTTCATTTTAGTTGAAATTTCAAAAACAATTCCCATTCAAATGTACCACTTAGAATCGTTTGTAATTGGACAACGCCATGAGTTTAATGAGCAAATTAGTTGGTGGTAAATTCGATAGAAAGAGAAATAACAGAGTAGAAACCCATTTCGATCTTTAACTTAGGCTTTAAACAATAATTTGCCTACATTAGATTGCATGTGTAATTTAGGTAACTGTTTTCCATCTCTAGTGCGATTAATAATATCCTCAACCAATCTAACCATTCAGGGTACATCATTTAATAGACAGATTTAGCATGTTTATTTTAAGCAACCAATGCTTCTGAGACTAATGTCTGCCGTCCGTTAGATCTTAGTGTCAACTGTAAATCGCTTTTTGCATTAATAGCATAAATTAATCTACTTTTACTTTTACTGTCTGGAACAGACCAATGACGCAATCAATTGAAACGTTGAGATAAAAATTAGAAATTTACAGTTTTAGTTTTTTGTGCTATAGTTACATTCGCCGACTAAGAATTATTCAATGTGGCTAAATTGAAAAAAGGTGAACATTGTGCCATTCAAAGTCGTCCTGGGTATGACTGCTTCTCATGTTTTACTGGGCCTACTTGTTGTAAAGAAAAGTTATTAACTTCATTAATATAGATTTATCGGTCAGTGGAAGGTGATTGGTCCAAGATAGGTTGGGTGCACTGAGTGATTGTATGCTGCACTGATGTTTTGATTGAACGGTACAAGCTTCACATTGGCATAATACTCTTCATCCACGGCATGTGAAGGTCCGATGTCTTTTGTGAGAGCCCTACGATTCTGCCTGATTTTGCGTTCTGCCCAGCGATCGGCGCCTTCTTTTGCTGTGTAACTGTCGTTGTACAGACTGACTGAAGCTTTCAATTGGCTAGGCTTCAGTAGATCGGCCACTTGTTTTGAAGATCGCGCTGCACAAAGAGTATCATTTTGTGCATTTGAAGCGATATAGACTTCCTGATATAAGGCGAATTGTTGAGGAGATAACAAAGTGAATATAAAACATAGCGCTACATTTCATAGCACAGAATATTTCTTTGAAAAAAGAATCAAATTTGATGACTTTTAGAACATTAATACACTTTGTAGTTTTAGCGATCGTAAATTGCACTAATGGAATTGTATTCCAAATACATGAAAACAGTCTTTGAATATAAACTTATGTATATGAACGTTTTGGTGGTGCAACATTGCTCTCAACTTTAAATCTATTTTTATATGACAATAAATTAGTTTCGTTTATCATTTCAATCGGTTAACCGATCCTTTAGTGTTTCATTATATATATATATATATATATATATATATATATATATATATATATATATATATATATATATACTTTAATTAGGAAGAAACGACACATTAATAAATAAAGTGGATAAAGGCTATTTATTTCGAGATTACTAAAAATTGCTCTACTATCTTTCATTTAAATAAATTCTGGGTTTTCAATTGGTTATGCTAGTGGCAACAAATCTAAATCGCTTTTACTTCTATTTCTTGTTTTGTCTGGTTGGTAAGTGTGTATGCTTTTATGTTTGTGTGTGTGCCTGTTTGCATGTAAAGGTCATTCTCACTGTATTGCAGAGTGATGTCTGAGATATGGTTATTATTGTATTGATGTCTTGAGAATTAACCATTTGTGCGCATTGTTCGCTGTTACATGCACCATGTGAAGAATACAAATTTGCGCAACAAGATGAAACGAAAAACTAAAAGATATATTTATTTGCTCAGTGCTGTCCTTCTTGTTGTGGATTTGACCGCATTTTTCTTGTGCGGGACAATTGAAGCACTCATAGGTCGGTAAAATCTTGAACTTCCTTCATCTTCAGATGATGTAATTTTTGGCCTCAATTGATGGGTTCTCACTTGTCCCTTCTTCTTTAAGCCTTCAATTAGCTGATTGTCTGAAAATGACGTTGGATCAAGATTTTCCATTGTTCCTGGACCGATATTTCGAGATCTCATTTCCAATCTCATCTTCAGGGTTGACACAATACGCACAGGAGTAAAACACAACTATATATATATATATATATATATATATATATAAATATATATATATATATATATATATATATATATATATATACATTCAGTATAATTAAAGCGTTATACAGGTTTGCATCACCGATTTTGTTCTTATTGGGGAATCTTCAATAATTTGAAGCGAACGAGGCTGAAATCGGGACCCTCTCTCCAGATAGTCTTGCACTTATACTCTGTGCACTTTCTACCGCAAACTAAAATTGATTTTAAGGAATATACTAATTAAACATTCTCGTTTATTCAATCCTTCCGTTGAAAACTGTTTGTTATCTCCTACGAGCTGAAAGTCTGTTTAGTCCATCTCGTTCTATCATTCCAGTTGTCATCTGGGGAAGTTTAATGACATTATTTTGCCTATATACCTTTCATCAGTGTACAATCTAAACACGCAAGGTTGCAAAAGCATTTCATCTAGTAAGGCGGTTGTGTATTTTTTGGTAACCTGTCAAATACCTGCCAAAATTTCATGCCGCCGCGGCTTGAACCGGGCATTGTTTCGTTGGATTCCTGCACTCATTTACTTCACCAGCTCAGCTTCACAGCACGATTTATTCTGTTATATGCCAACCTAAGCTTTCTCGATTGCCCTGTCCTTCATTTAGAGCCTATTTGTCATATTATGTAAACAGAAGTTCTAACTTACCACACCGAATCTGCAATTATCGCACATACCCCGTGCAGTCTTGGAAATTTATTTTGAATTTAAATTTAACGATATGATTTTGGGTACTTACAGATTTTCAGTCTAAATTTAACATTAAACAAGGTAACTAAAGTAATTTCGCAAGCAGACTGGTTTCGTTATTGTTGCAAAATCGGCAAGTACTCGCCAGAATTTGTAGCGACGATGCTCGAACTTCGATTCATTTATTGCGAGTTGTGAACTCGGTCGCTGCGCAATCCCTGCAGCACTCTTATTGCAATTTTTATTTATATACCAACCTAAGCAATTTTTGGGGTAGTCTCCTACAATCTGATGTTTTACCTAGACGCCAGTGATCTTACATTATCGAATATAAACTATACGCCTCGAAAATGTTATGCGTAGTTTAATTTTATTGGTAGGATTTCAATTTTATGTATGTTTTCGGTATAAATTAGATATTGCACAAGGTAGGAAAGGCAGTTCATTAGACGAGACTGTATCGTTCTAAATCAGGTCTTGTCAAGAACTTGCTCGAATTAGCCGCAAACGGCGCACGAACCCTGTGGCTAATTTGCTTTGGAGTCTTCCACAGATCCACGACGTCAGTGCTGTTGCACACTACATGCAATTTTCAAGAAATTTCCAAAATTGATTTTGTTTGGTTAGCCATTGCTTCGCGTGAAACTATTTTAACATTTCTAAAGATCCAATGTTCTAATGAACCACTCCCGTCCACTCATTATTGAGCAGACTGCGTGCCGTATAATAGTAGGATTTTGAAATCTATTGTCAGTATAAACTAAACATTGAAAAAGTTAGTAATGGCCTTTCATAATTCTTTAAATCAAGTTTGCGAGCTTGAAGTAAACACCAATCCCATTGTATTTAACCAGTCGTCGAACAACATAACAAAACTACCGCCAGCTGCAACGCACTGACGCGTTTCGACCTTCCATGATCATCATCAGAGTACGACGGCAAACTGACTATCGAGGATCAAACCGCATTGAATATATATGGAAATCAAATTTAGATATGCGGCTCTCACCTCTAGCAGTCTCGCATACATTGAACTTGACTGGAAATGTCGGCTGCACATTTTCTATGCAGTCACGAACATTAACTGTTTGCAGCTTTCGCCACATATACATATATAGGAAATACAATTTAAACAATAATTGATTGCGCGGGTGGTGGTAACAATTCTTTAAATCAAGTTTGCGTGCTTGAAGTAAACACCAATCCCATTGTATTTAACCAGTCATCGAACAACATAACAAAACTACCGCCAGCTGCAACGCACTGACGCGTTTCGACCTTCCATGATCATCATCAGAGTACGACGGCAAACTGACTATCGAGGATCAAACCGCATTGAATATATATGGAAATCAAATTTAGATAGGCGGCTCTCACCTCTAGCAGTCTCGCATTCATTGAACTTGACTGGAAATGTCGGCTGCACAATTTCTATGCAGTCACGAACATTAACTGTTTGTAGCTATCGCCACATATACATATATAGGAAATACAATTTAAACATTAATTGGTTTCGCGGGTGGCCTTTCATAATGTTTTACGGATACTTCCTTATTAAGAACACGCCAGATAAGATATATTCCAGAATTTGCCGCGACTGCGGCTATAACCGGGGCCTTTTCGATTAGGAGTAATGCACTCATCTGCCGCACCACCAATGCTACACACAGAACGGAATTTTCAGGTTTAAGCACACTTCAGCTTTTTTGTAAGCCTTCCTTTCTACCAAAGGCATATAAATAGCCTAAATCCTGCCATTAAATGCCCATTCAATATAACATCCCCAGGTGGCTTGTTGACTGTTTTATAATGACAGATCTTGTATGGCTGACTCAAATTTCAGGCTTTAAGAGCTGCTAAATAGTTTCTACCTGAACGACTATCTAGCCGAAAAGCCTTCAATTGTTGCTTACCTGAAAATTGCGTGTTGTGTTCGGTAGAGGAGGTGCAGTAAAGGAGTATACGTCTGCCTAGCAAATGTTCCCTGGTTCGGGCTCTTGTCGCGGCAAATTCTACCAGTACTTGACGAGATTGATATAAGAATGAAACTGGTCTACTTGACGAATTTCCTATGCTACCTTGTGCAATATATTTATTGTATATTGAATAGCATTTGCACTAAAATTCAAACCATTCAACTTCCTAAGGTGGCATAATTTTAGTTCTATAACTCAAGATGGGTGGTTGTTAGTCTGAACCTCAGGTATTAAGAAATGCCAAATAGGCTCCATAGGAAAGAATGGATAACAGAAAAAGATTTATTTCGTATATACTTGAAATTTTTGTGTATCTTGTAGTACGAGTGAATGGAGACTGGTCTTAACATTCTTTCGTGAACACCAATGCACGGATTAAATGTTTTTATTTTTCGATCAAATCTCAATGTATATTAAACAATTATTTTAAAAAAACACCTTTTTTGTCACTATTTCCGTTAATAATTGCGTTTATTACCGAGAGAATTGAGCCATCTTCTTGACATACAAAATACGAGATTTTGAGACTGCAACCAAATGCTACGAGGATAAGTTCTACCCCCGTGCGAACACAGTCTTTTGCTGCTTTGGTCATTAATTCCAATTTGCTTAAGAGTAAATCTTACGTCATTATGTAGAAAGTGATAACCTTAATGAGCATAACATTGTTGTAATTAAACTAAACACAAATCCAATGCACTTTTTTAGCCAGTAAAAACGAGCACGTAGAAACTACAGTCAGTTAAACGCGCCGACAGGCTTGATCTTCTTTTTTATTTTTGCAAAACCACAGAGAGCTTAATGACATTGGCGAATTCGCTATTCTGAAATTCAGCTATCGATTTGGGTAGTCATATATGACTTTCACCTGTTTTAAATATCAGCTGCCAAATTTCCATCTAGTACGTCGAAAATGTTTTGAATCTCTCGCAAAATTCGAAAATGTTAATCAAGTATACAATTATTTGCATATGCACAGTTATAAATGTTGTTTTATTTTCGTTTTATCGTAACAGATTTGCAGTGGATTGATTTAGATTTATGTTAGTCATATGCACGATAATACTAATAATACTAATAAAATAGCTTTTTAATTATTGTAAAACAGTTTGCGTGGGAATATAAATTTAGGAATAATACATCTTAATTGCGTTTAGTCGATTGAAGGCCGTAAAAGATATTTTTAATAATTTGCTATTTGCTACTCGTTCAGCAGACAAGCTCCAATAGTGTGTATTAGGTTTTGCAAACCTAGTAACAAATTCGTTCAGTTATGACAAGGAGGATAAACCAAAGGCAGCATGAACGGAAAGTATAATCTCATGCACATTCGTTTCGTGCTTACTGGCGACTCATCAGTAGGAGCCGGTATTACGCCCTTTAACCACTATATATTTGGTAGAAGAATGTGGAATAATAGGACGGTACAATCTCCTAGACGAATGTGTAAACCCGTAATAGTGAAGCTAACATAATCTAAAGTCAACGACAATACGACTTCAATGTTAACTCACACTATATAATATATATACCGAGTCTGTAAAGGATACTAACACTATGGCTATTGTGTTAGTAACTGATACCTTTTTTGAAATCGATGACTACTGGATACTAACACTATGGTTTCCGAGTCGGTACATGATACCAACCTGATGGATATAAATTTATGCTAAAGTTCGCCCAAATTGAGAATTACAACAATTTCCGAACACCTGTTACTCCAGTTAAACCATACACTCTGGCTCTCATCGATATCAGTTATCACATTTCGCGGTAAGCATGACATCATTCAATTCAATATATTACAGTTAAATACTGTTTGTTGCGAAGAACTAATATATATGTAAGTATGTATTAGGTTTTGCGAACCTAGTAACAAATTAGTTCAGTTGTGACCAGAAGGATAAACCAAAGGCAGCTGAACGGAAAGTATAATCTCATGCACATTCGTTTCGTGCTTACTGGCGACTCATCAGTAGGAGCCGGTATTACGCCCTTTAACCACTGTATATTTGGTAGAAGAATGTGGAATAATAGGACGGTACAATCTCCTAGACGAATGTGTAAACCTGTAATAGTGAAGCTAACATAATCTAAAGTCAACGACAATGCGACTTTAATGTTAACTCACTATATAATATATATACCGAGTCTGTAAAGGATACTAACACTATGGTTATTGTGTTAGTAGCTGATACCTTTTTTTGAAATCGATGAGTACCGGTACTAACATTATGGTTTTGAGTAGTACGATACCAACCTGATGGATATAAATTTATGCTAAAGTTCACCCAAATTGAGAATTACAATAATTTACGAACACCTGTTCTTCTACCAAATATATAGTGGTTAAAGGGCGTAATACCGGCTCCTACTGATGAGTCGCCAGTAAGCACGAAACGAATGTGCATGAGATTATACTTTCCGTTCATGCTGCCTTTGGTTTATCCTTCTGGTCACAACTGAACTAATTTGTTACTAGGTTCGCAAAACCTAATACATACTTGCATATATATTAGTTCTTCGCAACAAACAGTATTTAACTGTAATATATTGAATTGAATGATGTCATGCTTACCGCGAAATGTGATAACTGATATCGATGAAGGCCAGAGTGTATGGTTTAACTGGAGTAACAGGTGTTCGGAAATTGTTGTAATTCTCAATTTGGGTGAACTTTAGCATAAATTTATATCCATCAGGTTGGTATCATGTACCGACTCAGAAACCATAGTGTTAGTATCCGGTACTCATCGATTTCAAAAAAGGTATCAGTTACTAACATAATAGCCATAGTGTTAGTATCCTTTACAGACTCGGTATATATATTATATAGTGTTAGTTAGCATTGAAGTCGTATTGTCGTTGACTTTAGATTATGTTAGCTTCACTATTACAGGTTTACACATTCGTCTAAGAGATTGTACCGTCCTATTATTCCACATTCTTCTACCAAATATATAGTGGTTAAAGGGCGTAATACCGGCTCCTACTGATGAGTCGCCAGTAAGCACGAAACGAATGTGCATGAGAATATACTTTCCGTTCATGCTGCCTTTGGTTTATCCTTCTGGTCACAACTGAACTAATTTGTTACTAGGTTCGCAAAATCTTATACATACTTGCATATATATTAGTTCTTCGCAACAAACGGTATTTAAGCTCCAATAGATATTGATGCCAAGTTAGCTTTTAAGGTTCTAATTTGAATTTTTCTCATGTTCTATTAATTTCCGAACGTTCGTAGATATTTACTAGCAACACTAGTACGTGAAACTGGATGTTGATATCGTTTAAAATATGCGGATTCATTAATGCAATGCCGATGCGCTAGTTTTCTATCACACAGTCTTTTACAACAGGTTGCTTGTCTTTGGGTGGTTTGAAGATATTTCCTATGTCTTAGTATTGATTTTACGTCAGCCTTACACTTGAAAATGCCCTGAAAACGTTCAGCAAGAAGTACTGCTTATAATATGACTGTTACTTTATATTACATACAGAATTAATGTTCTTTCAGTCTAAGAAGAAACCGTTCAAACTAGTGGTCATGTTTGCGATATACCTTTCTGTCAGTAAACGCTTGCGCGAGATAATACTTTCCGATCATGCTGTCTGTAGTTTATCCTTATGGTCATATTTGAACTAATTTTTTACTAAGTGCGCAACACCTAATACACAATTGCATATATGTTAGTTCTCCGCAAAAAATTGTATCTAACGGTTATATATTTAGTTGAACGATTTCATGATTACCACAGAATGCGATAACTGATATCGATCAAGATCGGAGTGTATGGATTTGATGGAGTAACAAGTATTCAGAATTCGATGTAATTCTCATTTTTTGTATGCTTTAGCATATATTGAAATCCATGTACGGACTCGGTAACTATAGAGTTAGTATCATGTACCTTTTCGATGCCATAATGTTGATATCCGGACCTGGCGCAATAGACATAGTGTTGGTAAACATTACAGACTCGGTGTGTATATATTATGTATAGTGAGCTAGCTTTGAAGTTGTATTGCCGAAAACTTTATGTGATGTTAGCTTCTCTAGTGCAGGTTTACACATTCATATAGGAGTTTTTACCGTCCTATTTCCCCAGAATACGTGGCAATTTATTTTTACGCCCTATTGTCTAGATGATTTCGCGAGATAACATTCGCCACATGTGCAAGTCCATCTGCATTTAACATTTCCAATCAACTGCATAGCGATTCGACACTTTGAACTTGCTATCGGCAATTAGGCTTGCACGAGATTAACTGCAGCTCTATTAGTATGAATAAATTTGCAAAGAATGTGTTAATTTCGAATTTGAATAATTACCTTGAATTTTTCAGCATGATACATATCGCGGTAGTTTGTCGAGTCAGACATTTTGACGTGTGTTGCAGGGTCTGGTCTAATATAAACAGCCTTTCTCGGCACCCAGTGATAGCCAACACGCGCTATGTCCATATTTCCCGGCAGCTCGGCATTCAGCCAACTATGCCTTGGCGGTAAATAGGCAGAGTCATGCTCAGTTATCCTATTAAGGATGTCATGCGGCTTCTTGTCTTTGTGCAGATATTTTGACAGGGCCGTTTCGTCATGTGAAATTTGTCTCTTCAAGTTGTAATCTGACTGATAAACTGAATCAATATTATGAAATGGAATAGGACGGTCGACACATCTCGACGTGGACAGCGGTAAAGGAGCCAGATTTCTACGCATCATTCTCTCTACAATTTTTTCTGTCTGGTTTCCAAACGTGTCAAGCTTCTTAGGATCATCTGTAAACATTTAAACCATTTTTCATTTTCAAGGTTTACAATTACTTCATAATAATATGTAATTTGCAGATTTTGTACTAAAAATAATCCGTATAAAATTGTTATTGAGCTAAGAAGCTCAATATTCAAAATACATAAGATTAGCAATTTGTTTTTTTTTGAGATCTTGGTAGACATCAATTTAAAAAATAAAAACTATTAAGTATTTAGATTCCAACCACATGCCAAAATAAAAAAAATCATTGAAGTTAAGGGAATTTCGACATAGATTAAAATTATTTTCAGTTACACAAAATTATTTTTGAGTTCTTAAAACTAAATAGGTCGTTGCAATCATTCGTTTCCTTGATTTGTTTTCCAAGGTGAATTTTTATTCAAAAAAATATACAACAGGTAATCCCAATCTGATATCAGCTCCAAGTTCATATTCAAGTTAATAGCTTCTTTGCGTTTGTATAACCCGTAAATTGCAGTCTCCAACAAAAAATGTACAGATTTCATTTATTTTGTATAATATTCGCGTGATGAATCTCGAAACTCTATTCCTTTCAGTTTCTAATATATTTGTCCAGAACACTAGTAAATATTTTCGTAGCAAAGCCCCATATTATTAACTAGAGTTAATGAACAAATGAGATAAACAATACAAAATTAAAATATGCCTGTTTGACGACAGAGTAAAGCAAAACGTTTCGTTATAAAAAAGACATTTTATTTTTAATACTTTGTAAAAATTCAATAAAATCGTATGGTGTTGCATTATTCGGGACGACTGATTGTCAATTAGTGCAATATAGGCAAAAAGCGAGATAATTATTGATTAAAAATATTTTGTGACTTTCTGTACGAAAGGAATAATTTTGTTTACATACAAATTAATCAATAGCCAGATAATGATCAAACGTGTTTCACACAAACCATGACGCTCTAGGAAGAATTAGATGAAGTACATGTAAATAAAATTTTCGTTGTACCATTTCTATGTCCAAAAATAAAAAGAAATTTTATTAGAGATAAGGAACACTTCTCACTCGTTTTCTCCTCATATATATATATATATATATATATATATATATATATATATATATATATGTATATATATATATATAAATCCGAAAAATTATTATTTATTTATGAAGCCCTCTATATAAAACAACAAGCACCTGACCTTATATATATATATATATATATATATATATATATATATATATATATATATATATATATATATATATATAATTTTATACATTCTGGGTTTTCATTTGATTATATGAATATCAACTGGTCTGACTCGGTTTTATTTCTATTTCTTGTTTAAGATGATTCGTAAGTGTATATGCGTATGTGTCTGTGTGTGTCAGTTTGCGTGTAGAGCTCTTTCTCGTTGTAATGAAAAGTAATGTCTAAAGATCCGGCCATTCTTGTACTGATGAATTGAGGGTAAACCAAATTTTCACAACGTCGACTGCCACAGGTAAGAATGTTTTCCACCCGAGTGTTGTCTTTAATTTCGCCTTTTTCCTCAATTATATTGTTTCACCTTCGTAAAAACAGTGCGCGCGGATAGCTCTGTTGAATGCTCATATTATTTTGAAATTTCTGTCGCTGATTACAACGGTTGTGATGTCATTTGTGCAGCTTAATTTTCTTCTTCAGGTTGTTTCCAATCCGATCAAATATTTGTTGAGTCTGGGTTAGTGACTGTTTGGACCTGCGTGGATGCTGGTAACTGTTGTTGGATTTTGTAATTCGTAGTTAATCGATTAAAATGTCATGTTGAAACAACTTTAGAATGTTGAAGTTGGGCGCTTGTTGTTTCATATATTCAAAATTTCATCAAAATGATAATCTAATCGATTAGTCACAAGTCCTAAAATCTAAAAACAATTTACTAGCATCCAGGCAAGACCAGACATCCCCTCGAACAGAATCAACAAATATTCGATCGGATTTGCAACAAACGGAAGGGAAAAACAACTGCACATAAGGAGACAGAAACTTTGAAACAATATGAGCATTCAACGCTGCAATCCGCACCTGTGCTGTTACCAAGTAGAGGAAGCAAAATTGCGCAACAAGAGGAAACGAAAGACTACACCCAGGAAAGTAACGTTCGTACACGTAACAGCCAACAATGTGAACAGTTGGCTAATTCTCAATCCATCAATACAAGAATGACCAGATCTCAGACATCACTTTGCAATACAGCGAAAAAGACCTCTACATGCATACAGGCACACACACAGAAAAATACGCATACACTCTAACTAATCAGCTAAAACCAGAAATAGAAGTAAAACGGAATCAGATTTGCTGCCACCCACATATTCGAAATAAATACGCATTAGATTAATATATTTTTTCTTCCTAATTTTATACATATATATATGTATATATATATATATATATATATATATATATATATATATATATATATATATATATATATATATATATATATATATATATGTATATATATATATATATATATATGAGAACACAACGTACTCCATGGAATAACATTTATTAAACATTATTTCTAACAATATATACAGCCAATATTCTGGATTCGTTAATATATTCGTTCATCCAATCCCAAAACTACATTTGTCGTAACCAATCCCTATTAGCTATGTTCGTCATTGCTTTTCGCAATTTAGACCAATCCTTTTGCGTAACGTCATGTGGTGTGTCATCGCTTTCATTGTGAGTGCGTCCGTAATTGATGGGTGTGTCGTATTTTGCGAAACGTTGGCTATTTTTGAAGGCCTTTTAGTGATGTAATTTAATTTCGTTATGAATTACATTCTGCACGTTTAAGCAGGGATACATCTAATTAATTGCAATAGCGTCAAAGGCCAGAAGCATTCTTTTCCTTTTTACCTTGTATAGAACTGAAAATTGTTACTATTAACAGCATAACTTGTGAGTAATACATGCTTGCAAATTGCTCATTTTTGGGCTGGAGCTGCACCTCTATTTGAGGAAGATGCTGATTTATTCTACTTTGAAGCCTCGTTTTTAATCTACCGATGTACTGAGCATTGGATGTACATTGAAATTTGTATATAGATAAAGATGTTGACGCCAAAGAGAGGCTATCTTTTTTATTAGTGCGCATAAGTTTTGTTGTGTTGAACAATACTCTCACACAAAAATAAGATTTATTAATAAATGTTTTTCTATGGAGTACGTCGTTGGGTTCTCATATTTTAAAAAATGTTAAAACTTTTGAAGATTTATATATATATATATATATACAGGGTGCTTTATCAGTACCATGTAGCAACTGACAGGCCACTAATAAAGGAAGCAGCATGCATATTATGCAAACACAAATAAATTCAGACTGTACACAGTTTACCGAAGTTAAAATTAGCAATAAGAGAGGAAACAATAGAATAGGTAAGAAGCAGATGCGCTGCGAAGCAAAAGCATAATACGGGCCTGGCAAAAAAGAATCTGTACAATTACCACAAAGCACGCTCACCTGAACAAAGCAGAACCAACATAAGCAAAAGAGCAAGGACTTACGCGTAAAAAACAAATGTGCACACTTTACTCGAACTGACAGTATGCTTAGCCCAAATAGCAAAATAACTGGACACGTACGAATGAAAAACGTCATGCAGTTAGAAATCTCGAGCGTTATAACCAGATAAATTTAATAGCTCGCCAATACAAATATCAAGCAATCCACACACGTCCCATTATGTACATACATTTATCACTATAAACTAAGCATTGTATAGTGGGGAACAAGAAATTCATCCAGTAGAACGGTTTTGTCCTTATAGGGAACTTATTATATACAATCCAGAATTTTCAGAGGACAGGGCTCGAACCCGAGCTCGTTCGCTGTGGAGTCTTTTGCTCTAACCACTTGACCACCCTGTCGTACACTACTCACAATTTTCAGGTATATAAATATTAAAGTGTAGCAGGTTAGCTTAGTGGTTAGAGCAACATATTCTGAAGCAGACTTGTGCAGGTTCGAGTCCTGTTCGCGGAATATATGTACAGTAAGCGAAGAGTTCTCAGTAAGGACAAGAGCGGTCTACTGGATGAATTGCCATTTCTTCTTTGTATAAGTCTTAGTTTATAATAACAAATGTATGTACATAATGGGACTGTTATTGATTTAAATAATTTTTATCACCGCCCGCGCAACCAATATTTGTTAAATCCACATATATGACATATATAACACAGTCTCAATAAACCTTCCTTCATTTGTAAAACCATTTATATTTAACATGTAGTTGCCGTTCTTTGTTGACAATCTCGAACATGCTTACAGGACAATACCACACGCGTTCAAAAATAAATTTACAATCATTTTTTTAAACGTTTGCGCTTTTCTTTATATATATATCGTTACCAGTTTCACCATTATTTAAAATATGAAAACATACTTAATTCATTGAATGACAGTTATTGATAAATATTATTTCTACCAGTATCTACAGCCATTACTCTTGATTCGCTTATATATTCGTTCATCCAATCACAACTTTAAATTTGTCGTAACCAATCCCCTCTCCGTTATGTCTTTCTTTGTTTTACGCAATTTGGACCACTCCTTTTGCGTTTAAGCAGGGGTTTAGCTAATTAATAGTAAAATCTTCAAAAGCTAAAAGCATTTTTTCCGTTTTTGCCTTGTAGAGAACTGAAAAATTGTGACTACTAACAGCCTAACCTGTGAGTAGTACATGTTCATAAATGGCTGATTTCTGTGCAGTAGCTGCACCTCTCTTTAATAGTTTTTGAGGGATATGCTGACATTTTCTAGTTTCGAGCCTCTTTTTTCATCTGCCGATGTACTGAGCGTTGCAGGTACATTGAAATTTGTATACAGAAAAAGGTGTTGACGTCACAGAGAGGTTTTTTCATTTTTACGCATCAGTTTTGTTGTGTTGAACACTACTCTCATCTGTATTCATGGAAACTGTGCTTTATTCCATGGACTAAGTATGTTTTCATATATACATTCATAGTATTCTTTCCATTTATAAAATAAAAATAAATTTTATGTTTGCTCTTGGAAATTTTACTGTACGATCGGTTCTCATTTCCAAGCACATGTGTGCTAAAATCTAGCCGTGTGAAGTGCATGGGATGTGCTATTAGATTGTCAATGATGAAGCTGGAAATGAGATACTGAAACAACATGGATCCAGGATTATATCGAACTTCATTTCTAGTGTTTAGTACGAATGGTGTGGAAGTGATGGGATGAATCATCATCTACCCATCACGCATCCGAACTCTCTCTCGTTATCTACATATATATCTGCATCTCAAAATTTGATATTATAATTATTTATTAGCACTCCTATTTTTGAGCATAGAATAAATTTTTAAACAGTTTTATTGAAATAAAACTTCATGCCAAAATACTGGTCATATTTGCTTATTTTGATTTCCATTACATCGTCAATAGCTGGATCGTAAATTTTATTCTGTTAATTGTGAAACAAAGTTTTTTGTTCGCTGGCTTCATTTTTATTCTAAATGTTTTAAAGCTAATGATTTCACTTTCCTACTTAGTATAGAGTCCAGTAATACCATGACCTTCTGCTCTTCTCCTTATCCGCTTTTATGTACATCAAACTAGGATTAAATTTTTTCACGACGTCCATCATTGGTGCATCTATTAAATGAATAGGGTAACCATCAGCCTTAAATATACAGCGTAGTCTACCTAATTCTAACTTCCTATGCTTAAAATCTGTTCTAGTTAATTTGACATCCAAAAATGGTAATTCACCTGATGATTCTCTTTCTAATAAAAATTGGATTTCGCTCATTCGATTAGCTAAATTTATGAAATTTACCAATTCATTATCGCCATGGTTCCAGATCATTAAAATGTCATCAAAGAAACGTAGATACATTTTTGATTTCATTGGAGTCTTATACAACAGATTATTTTCCAAATAATGCATAACGGTATTAGCTACTGGGATCGATAAAGGTTGTCCCATTGGAACGCCTCGAATTTATTAATAAAATTCCTTCCAAAATTTAAAATAAGTGGAGGACATACAAATGCACACCATCTCCATGACGTGTCCTACCTTCATTTTGCTTCTTTCTACTATTAAGGGGTGATCAACTAGAAAATATCTAACACAATCTAGAGTCTCAGGTACCGCTATATTTGTGTACATAGATATTACATCTAAGCTTACTAATCTGTTCTTTTCATCTAGTATACATTTATCATAAATTTCCAACAAATGATATGAGTTTAGCAAGGTATGTTCTAAGAAATACGAATATTTTCTTATTCTATGGCACAAAAACTTAGAAATTTTATGTATTGGGGAGTGTTGTACATTCACCATAATTCTTAAAGGTTTACCCGGCTTATGCACTTTAACTAAAACATAAACTCTCGGTGCAACTCTATCTCTTTGAATGAGAGTTTTACTATGCTTCGAATCCAATTCCTCGCTAGCAATTATATTAGTGATTAATAATTTTAGTTGCCTTTGTAAATTATCAGTAGGGTCTTTTATTATTTTAGTGCATAATTCAGCATTACTTAACTGTTCTATCATTTTTTTGTTACAATCGGACTGATTCATCAGAGCTGTAGCTCCTCTTTTATCCGCCTTGTGGCTTTATCCTCTTGGTGTGTTAAAACCATTGAGGCAACGTGTTATTCAAATTTCACCCTATCTTTATTCGATAGAAGTTGTGCCGTTTTGACAACCTCTATAATTACTTCATTTCTAACCGATCTTTCATTAAGAATATCCATGTTTAAACCACGGTTAAGTAGTTAAACTTGATCATTATTAAGATTTAATGTTGATAGGTTTACTATTTTATTAGTCACGATTAAATTATCACTTTCTTGGAGTCTATAAATCCTCAAGTCAGCTAGTTTTTTATCATGTCTAATTCTTACTTTTTTATATCTCAATTGTGGGCTTTATCACTGAAACCCTCAATACATTTAAAATCATCTGCGTGCAAAAGAGAATTTAACATCGATCTTAATTTAGTTTTCTCTTTTATAAGTATAATCTTACGTTTAATTAAATCCCGAATCAAAGTTTTATAATATTTATACAAAGGTCATTCTTAAGAGACATACCATAAGCATTTAACTTAAAACTTAATTTAAAACGAAGACATTCAGGAATAGCATCATGTTTTAAACAAATACTTAAAAAGGAAATATTTGACACTTGCCTCACGAGTTGTTGTTTCACCAGTGTATATTTATTATACCATTTAACGGCGTTGTAACTATTATTCCATGCTAATTTTTTCTTGAATGAAGATTGTTTTGACAAACCTGGATTAATTGAAATTACCTGATCTGCGTTTTGACTAACACAGCTTTCATTATTCCAGAAGATTTCTTCTCTTGATAGAATAGTAAGCCTATCAACATTGATTCTTAAGAATGATCAACTTGAACTACTTAACCGTGGTTTAAACAAGGCTATTCCAAATGAAAGATCGGTTAGAAATGAAGTAATTACAGAGGTTGTCAAAACGGCACAACTTCTTTCGGATAAGGATAGGGTGAAATTTGAATTAGACGTTGCCTCAATGGTTTTAACACACCAAGAGGATAAAGTTAAGCCTAACTAGGAAATTAAACGTCTCAGAAAGGATTTAGTATCAAATAATGTTATATGTCTAAAGGCGGATAAAGGAGGAGCTACAGTTCTGATGACTCAGTCCGATTGTAACAATAAAATGATAGAACAGTTAAGTAATGCTGAATTATGCACTAAAATAATAAAAGACCCTACTGATAAGTTACAAAGGCAACTAAAATTATTAATTAATAATATGATTGATAGTGAGGAATTGGATTCGACGCATGGCAACACTCTCATTCAAAGGGATACATTTGCACCCACAGTTTATAGTTTAGTTAAAGTGCATACGCCGGGTAATCTTTTAAGAATTATGGTGAATGTACAACACTCCCCAATATATAAAATTTCTAAGTTTTCGTGCCATAGAATAAGAAAATATTCCTATTTCTTAGAACATACCTTGCTAAACTCATATCATTTGTTGGAAATTGTTAATAAATATGTACTAGATGAAAAGGATAGATTAGTAAGCTTAGATGTAATATCTATGTACACAAATATAGCGGTACCTGAGACTCTGGATGGTTTTAGACGTTTTCTAGTTGATCACAACTTAATATTGGAAGGAAGCAAAATGACGATAGTGTACGTCATGGAGATGATGTGTATTTGTATGTCCTCCACTTATTTTAAATTTTGGAAGGAATTTTATAAATAAATTCGAGGCGTTCCATTGGGACAACCTTTGTCGGTCCCAGTAGCTAATACCGTTATGCATTATTTGGAAAATAATCCGTTGGATAAGACTCTACTGGAACCAAAAATGCATCAACGTTTTTTTGATGACATATTAATGATCTGGAACCATGGTGATAATGAATTGGTAAATTTCTTAAATTTAGCTAATCGAATGAGCGAACTCCAATTTACCTTAGAAAGAGAATCATCAGGTTATTTACCATTTTTGGATGTCAAATTAATTAGAAATACTGAGAAATTAGGAAGAGATATTTATAGAAAAGATACTTGTTCAGGAATTTCTTCTTAATTACGAGTCTAATCATCCGTATCGTATGAAAGTCGATATCTTAAATTCACTAACATTAAGAAGTCCTAAGTTAACAGATTTTAAGCATAGGAAGTTAGAATTAGGTAGACTACGCAGTATATTCAAGGCTAATGGTTACCCTTTTTATTTAATAGATGTACCAATGATGGACGTCGTGAAAAAATTTAATCCTAGTTTGAGGTACATAAAAGCGGATAAGGAGATGGAAGAGCGGATTGTCATGGTCTTACTGGACTCTATATTAAGTAAGGATGTGAAATCATTAGCTTCAAAATACAATATGAGGAACGTTTTAAAACAGTCCCTTACACTATGCACTATACTCCCTAACCAAAAGGAAAAGATTGAACCCTCAGAAACATAAGGAGTTGAAGAGATCCCATGCAATGATCGTAGTTATATATATATATATATATATATTTATATATATATATATATATATATATATATTTATATAATCTTTATAACATCAACATTAACAATGATATTTTATTCAGTAGACTGGTTATTTCCTTACTGGCAACCCTTCAGTTACTAGCCAGTATTTGCTGTAAATGAGATACGAACTTGGCATATATATATATATATATATATATATATATATATATATATATAATCAGAATTTGAGACCGTATAAAACGACTAAATGTGTAGGGATGATGGCAATAAGCCAGGCGATCAGTCCGCATTATATATGCACTACTATATGCCAATTAAGCCAAGCCGTCATCCTCATCTAAATGCACTGCACTAGACAGCGTTTCGTTACGATTTAGTTTACATTAAAAAACTGAACGCATTTTATCAGCCTTAACTTTATAGTTCTTCGTTATTATGCTGTCATTTATTTTCTGAGGACAACCATTTTGACAGTTTCGTTTTTGCCTACACAAACGTATACAAAGAAGTCCGTCATCTGTGGGCTCATTTATCAGTCAAGTAAAATAAAGGATGTTCTCACGAGCTGCGTTCAAAGGCAAATCAGATAACATAACTGGGTGTGGCTTTGATGCTCATATTTTAACTTCAATTGGGATAATGGTGAGAAAATCTTCCTCAGATTGTCCAATTGCATTAGATCTAGCTTCATCCTTATCAAATTTATACCTGTCAATCTATGGCCGCAATTCATTTTTTATTTGTTAAACATTTTCGTTTAGTATTAGCATAAGGAACATTGGATTCTGTGATCAATCATTAAGACTGCATCCATTTAACTTCATAGGTTTTATATTATTTTCCATGGACTCAAATTTTTAACTATATTTGTTTTTTATCATTTATTACAATTCACAGTAACCTCTTTTATCTGCCTAATTGTTAGGTATTGCGCACCTACTAAAAAATTAGTTCAAATAGGACCAGAAATTAACACGCATTCATGGGAAATTGTTTAGTGGGCTCCTCCGGATGAGTCGCTAGTAAGCACGAAATAAATGTACATAATTGCATAAATGTAAGTTTGTCGCAACAAAAAGGAATAACTAATGTATATTTTATTAAATTATGTCATGAATACCGCTGATATCTGTCAACGCCGGAGTTCAAGGATTTGCCGGACTAACATGTATTCATTAATGGCCGTAATACTCAATTTTTGTAAAGTTTTGCGTATTTCAAAATCCATTGTGCTAGTACCATGTATTGACTCGGAAACTAAGGTTTTGGTGCCCTTTACAGGCTCACTGTATACTATATATATTGAGATGGCTTTGAAGACGCATTGTCGAAGATTTTAAATGAAGCTAACTCTACTACTGCTGGCATACACATTGGTACTGGAGATTTACCGTCCAATTGTCCCACATTTTTCATCCAAATATATAATGAGTATAGAGTGTAGTACCGGCTCCAATTAATGAGCCGACAGTAAACAAGAAACGAATGTGCACTTTGGTTTACCATTTTGGTCATATTTAAATTAATTTTGTATTAGTTGCGCAACGCCTAATACACAATTGCATGTAAGAGGGGTAACCTTATAATAAATGTTCATGATAGCACAAAAAGAAATACTATCAATAAGAACAGTTTTCGTCACCTGGTAAGATCACTATTAAGACACCAAGACATCTAAGGATAACAATTGGAACAATAAGCTCATCAAGCTTTCACTCTGTCTTAATATATATATATATATATATATATACATATATATATACCATATATATATATATATATATATATATATATATATATATATATAGTACAAATACATTATACTAATCAATGTGCGTCAGTATCTAAACGGAAGAATATTTACAAGTGCACATTCAACTTCACAATATTTTTCTCTAAAGTTTAGTCTACCCTACTTGGGTCTCGGTATCATTCATAAGGATATTTAAATAAACTTAACTGGCATCGATAATGAAATAGCAAAACACTAGCAGATTACCACATAATTAGTGAGGAATCAATTCAACGATGATAATTCTATTAGTCTATTATTTGAGGTTGGCTTTTAAGAGCATTAAATTCATACTACGGGTGACAAGGATATATTTCACAGGTTGTCTGTCAGAAAGCAACATTTATGGGGAAAATGCGAAATGTAAAGTGATGTACTCCAAACGCAAACATAACACTTGGTGATTAGCCTAAAATCTTACAGAGAAATCAAACGTAAATTAATTTTAAGTGGAATTAATTGATAATTTTTATTCTTGCGGAATAAATAGCACGTTGAATAATTGAAAGTGTGTTCATTGGGGATATGGCAAGCATATTTCGATATTGCATACCAATACAGATTACAAAAATATCCGTTATGTCCATGCTGGCATTTTATTTGATTAAGTCATCGATATATAGCATGATGGTCAGTTTTACTTCTATTCGTTTGCGGCAGTCGTACACTTGTTTGAAGTTAATTCAGTGTTGAGCTGTGAACATGTGTGATTGTGAGTATGCTTGGGTCTGCATGTGTGCACAACCCCGGAAATTATGGTTTAAAAAAAAATCATTCATTTTCCTCTGAATGTTATTATTATTAAAAGTTTTCCTGTTGGTTAATAATTATTGCTTCTTCTGCGGAGTGTCCAGGTAGAAAGCAACCTGTCATATAAAAGAGTCGCATTTTGGACGGTATATGAATAGTTCCCAAGAAAGAGAAATCTGTGCATAATGGGATTGGTGTTTATATCAAC
>JAQBSW010004388.1:0-69962 GCA_029291075.1 Eudiplozoon nipponicum | reverse complement strand
CGAAAGATGCAAAAAGTTAATGTTCGTGGCTGCATAGAAATTGTGCATGCGACATTTCCAATCAGGCATTGTTTATGCGAGACTACTAGATGTGAGAGCCGCATATATTATTTGCTTTCCATAAATATGCATTGCTGTTTGATCTTCGCTTGTCAGTTTGCCACCGTACTCTAATTATGTTCACGGAAGGTCGAAACGCGTCAATACATGTGATTGATTGCTATGTTCTTTACGACTGATTAAATGCAATGGGATTGGTGTTTACTTCAAACTCGCAAACTTGATTTAAAGAAACTTTACCACCACCTGCGCAATCAATGGTCTTTTAAAAATATTTTCTGATCTCAATTGTCTAACACGAATTACATCATATGCGAGATTAAAAGCTAATTGAAATTAAACCAGTAATTGAGCGAAAGACATGCATTACTTTACCATTATTGAGGTTTCGAATATTATCCTATTTTAGAAATACCTCTTTTCATTTATCTCATTGATTTAAGATACTACTGTGAAGTTGAGTTGATGTACTGCCGCTGGTATCTTATGCAAGATTTGAGTTGTAAAAAAATTTATTCTGTATATTGCGCATGTTAATAGAATGAAGAGTAAAATAAATAATATATTTTTTCGATATACTCTTCTTAATCAATTTTGTTAACAGCCAACGCTTGAGACAGCGTAGTTCGTCCAGCGAAGTTACGCAACGCACCCGATATGTTAGGTACGTTGGAAGTATCAAACTATAATTATTCTCTTAAATTAAATTAGTCATTTTTATAGAATTTACTACAAGCTTTATGTTTTAAATTCTTTAAATATTGTAAGAAAACGCTTCCGTACCATTTTATCAAGTGATTGACAGGAGAATTAAAGCTTGATTTTATTTGGTCTGAATGAGAAATGCGGTCTACCGAAATGTCGTCCGAATTGTTAAAATGGAATACACGGATATATTATTTTGAATAGTGCTGAAAAATATCCCAGATAATGCTAGAATAAAAAACAAACGTTTTTGGATGTACAGTCCTGTACACCGCTTGTTGGTAGAAACAACCTCTTTATCGCAAATATTCTTATTGGATCTTTCATTAATAATGAAGCGGGCAATATTTTTATTTTATCAGTAATTGCGCCTTGGAGTAATGTTTTAGCTACGACATATTTGCTGTAGGTACACTTTATTTTTACCAACTAGCATTCAAATATGTTCCAAAGCCTAAAAATGTCATTATGCTCTGCCATACAAAAGCCAAAAGTGACTAATGTTTATCTGTCATATAACCTTAATAAGCGAACATTGGAATTCGTATTGTTCATGGTTATATGTGGACTGTCAAAGAACACACGGTCGCCCATTCCTAGTGAGGGTGGTAGATAGTATGTCAACCAAGGCTGATGAGCATTATCTGGCCTGATGCCAGTGGCCAAAGTTTCCTTCAGCAGCCACAACTTCCCTTCGCTTCTGGCACGCCTACTCTCATTCCGTTAGTCACATTTAACAGTAAAAGTTATTGCGCAATTCGACGAAACTCGAGGCTTCATCTGAAACGGGATGATGGTTGTCCCTTTGGACCTGGCAATGTTCATGTTACCATTCCCTGTCTGATTAGCTTGAGTCCGCCATTCGTCAGGTCGGAATTTCTATGGTTACGGACCATAAATAAAGTAATAAAAAACCATTACGAATACTCAAAATCGGATTAAACTAATTAATATTGACACAAGATTTAAATAATGGGAAGCAACGAAATTCGTATCCAAAGATTGCGTTTTGCTGTCTTCAGCATATTTTGTCTGTCGGCCTCGATCTAACTTCATTTTCAGTGGCTAGTGCGAATGTAATGACAGTCATCGGAGTGATGGAACGATTCAGCACCGAACCACCACGAAGCCGAAATCAGCCCTTACTTGGCACTAAGCACCAATCAGATCATTTCGGAACTGAGATTGCTAATCGACCACTCACGAAAGAAGCTCGTTGATACATTAAATATGATGATTGCACTGCACAACCTCAAACAACAACATTCAAACAATATGGATCTAACATCGGACTCTAGTAGCATATTCTTGACTTCAATTATTTATATCAAGTTTGCGATGTAAACACCTGTCTCATTAGATACAGATATTTGCCAGTATAAACTATGCATAGAGTAATGTAGAAAATGCAATTCATTCAGTAGACCAGTTTCGCTTTTATTCGGAATTTGTCACGGACACGGTTCGACCATTTGCACATTGCTTTGGAGTCTGTTTTCGGTTGGTTAAATGCAGATAAAATATATAAGCGAATGTTTTCCAACTTGGTATGGTGTATTCGTTTAACATATTGAGAAACTAAGTGCTGTTAAGTAACTTTAAAATACAGTCTTCAAATTATAATTTAACCATTCGTTCAAAGTTCTAAATATGTTCTTGTATAAAGTAAGTAAACTAAATGAATATAAACTACATTTTAAGAAAAGACAATGGAATTAACTTACGCTTATTTATGAAATTTATGTTCGGGCATGAAATTTTGATGCCCAGATCAAAATAGGTGTCAATTTTAATGTTTTTGATAAATTAAATATTGAATGATTTTGTTTTCTAGCAACTGCGTTAGAAAATGAATAGAAATTTGATTAACGTTTATGTATAATGATAAATTCACCGCTTTTGGTGAATTATTACTACAATTTATAAGCAATTTAAATAGTTAAGCGAACATAAGTTGCGCGGGCGATGATAACAATTAATTTTAATTAAGTTTGCGAAGTTAATTTAATAACGCGACCCATTATGAACATAGATTTGTCAGTATATACTAGGTATTGTATAGTGTGGAAAAGGAAATTCATCCAGTAGACGGGTTTCGTCCTTATTAGGAACTCACTACGTACTGTCCAGAAAGGTTCTGGCAGGGCTCGAACCTGGGCAGGTCTGCTTCGGAATCACGTTCTCTAACCAGTGAGCCACCCCGAAAATTGTGTATAGTGTGCGGCAGGATGGCTCAGTGGTTAGAGTACAAAATTCCGAAGCAGACGTGCCCAGGTTCGAGCCCTGTCCACGGCAAATTTTGGACTGTACGTGATGAGTTCCCAATAAGTATGAACCCGGTCTTCTGAATGAATTGCCTTTTCCACACTATACAATACCTTTTTATACTGTCAAATGTATGTACACAATGAGTCAAGTGTTAATAACACTTTCGCAAAATTGATTAAAATTAAATTTATAAGCAAATTTGAAAGGAAGATTAAAACGTTTGCGTTGAATAAATAATAATGCGTGCTACATACGTAATCGTTTACATACAAGACAACAGCGATCCAGTGTTCATTTCTAGCCCACAAATGTCTTTAAATATTAATTGAATACTGATTTCATGGCTGTGCGGAAGTGCAGCATTATTTTTTTAAGTAATTTGCTTCAGTATTATTTGATTGACTTATTGATTAAAAACTGTTTTCAACTTCTTTAACTATGGAATGCATTAATAACCTACTTGCACTACAAATTGCTTCTTTTGTTCCAACCTACATTCATTTGCTTTTAAACTAATTATTTATTTGCGTAAATACGTTAACATATTGCTAAAATATCTATTGTGCGATATTTGAAATATCTGCTTTAGTATAAATAGAGGAAAGTCAAATCTATTGTTTAAGAATCATTAAATAGAGGTGTCATGCATTATATTCTAATTTTCACTTTGTTATACATCCTTTAGCAGAACACACATATTTTGAACTTTTAACACGAATAAATGATATATTTCAATTAGCAATAATATGAATATAGTGATGTTTAAATTACATGCTTATTCGTTTACTTATGTTTTGTCATAATCTATCTTATTCATAATAATTTCGCACATTTTATATGGAAATGACATGTTTTTTTGTTTGTTGCCTTGTGCGACAATTTAACAAATTGTGAGTGTCATGTTTTTAAACCTTCTTACTTATCCTCTTTTTATTTCTTTGTCAAGGCCTTTGTTGTTTATTTTAGGTTTTTTACACATACTTATAGCATATTAGACGGGAAATTTCGACAAAAACAAAACAAACAAATGCGTAATTTTTAACCACTTACCTTGTATTTCTAAAATATACGTGATCTCTTAACAAACGAAATAACTTACAGACCATTTCTTTACGCACTACGAAAGTATTAATGTCGTTCTTTGTGTTTATTCGGGCAGTCTTTGGCATGGTGCTATTGTGGCGGGTTTTATACCTACTGTTATATTGCTGCATTTTTTATCTATTCCACTGGATGTTATTACCGTGAGTCATTTTTGATCTTACGTGTGCTTTCTACGTATGCTAATGGCGTTTTGAAGAGAAATTTCTTTTTCGGTTACTTTTTATCATGTACATTGACTTTTGAAAGTTTATTTAATTTATACATGCGTATACTCATATTTCTGTTCTAGACAATCTCCAACGTTTTGAGGTGCATGTGTGCGATAAAATTTTGTTGTCATCACAATACTTTGTAACAAATGATATCGTATGCTAAATACGTATGCTAAATTTGGTGAATGTATTTCACTATCTTTTTAAAATATATTTCTCTTTCCAGGATATATTTTGAAAATGAAAACCGGTTGACAGAGTTTAGGATTTGAAATATACTATGATTATATTGGTGTAATAGAATGACATTTTAAGTTTATAAATACGACTTTCTACACAGCATTTTATTTAGTAATGGCTGAAAACCAAATTCTTAATAATTCGTTAGAAGGGCGCGGAACACTAATCACGCCATTGAAATTTTTGTACTTTTAGTTGCGTGTGTGTTTAATTTATTAACTCTGGCGGACTGCATTTGCTAGACAACGAATTCGGCAGTTTATGCAATCGTGATATATATTCTCTAAACATTAAAAATTAAATCATTAGATTTATGATCACATTCTTTGCTATTTACTGTCTCCAAATTCTTGCACATTTTATTATCAGATTTCACCAAATATTTTCTTGTTAACTTGCCTTTTGCTTCTAAGCTAAACAAAAATTTTCATTTTGTTAAAAATTCCTTCGTCTGAATTACTTCATTTTGGCTTTGACAAACGGAGAGCCAAGGACTTTGCTAATTTGTACAATGGAAACGTCATTTTCCTGGAAAAATACTAATAAAATGCAAATGATTCTGTAAATGGTTGTCTCCAATGTTCAGATGGCAAAATTTATAATCGTGGCCCCAACGTCACTAACTTGGTTGGCTTAATCTGCCGCCTTAGCGTCAAGTGCACGGCGGACTTCAAGTTGTCTTTGCCGGCTTGTGAATTTTTCTGTGAAATTGGTTAACATTAGCTGGCATTATTACTAAAATCTTTTAATAACTTTTTTTAACGTATAAATATGTCAACTTTCGGTGCAAATTTAGAAAATACGACAATTTATTTAAGCGAATTAATTTAATTTGAATTTAAAATCACATTTTTTTTACATTTAATGTGTTTTCACAATAAAAACATATGAAAAATGTAAAATTATCTTTTCAGCTGGCTTCGCAATTATGCTAATTATACATTGAATAAAAAAAGTAGTTTCCGTGTGTGAGATATCAATTTTTTAAATCAAGTTTGCGTACTTGAGGCTGAAACCGATTTTATTTAATGAAACATGTCGCGCAAAATATCACAGTAATCATCACTCGCACGTTCTGACACGTTTAAAGCTCTTAACATACATGCTCAAACTACGAGTAAAATTGACTATCGAGGATCAAGCTGTAATGCGTAAAAAATCACATTTGCAGATCTCGCCCCTAATTGTGTTGCATACATTGTACTTGTCTGGAAATGTCAGTTGCAAAATGTGTGTGCAGTTACACAAATATCTTTTACAGTTTTTGCTAGATTTACAATTGAAAAATCATTGATGTCTCGGGCAAAATAATAATTATTTTATTCAGGATTTGCTTATTATAGGTAGGCACCAATCCTCTTTCACCAGTAATGGCGCAGCGTATAAAATTTACTATACTCTATTTAAGATTAATGAGTTATAATTTTTCGATTATATTAATATTTAGTATTAGCTGTTATCTATTTTAAGTCTCTAAAAATATAAAATAGATAAAAATTACACGCATTTATATTAAATATGTACATAAAAAGTACTTTTCTTATTTTATCCTCGTTGTTGTACATTTTTGTATTCTTAGTTTATTATAGCGGTTATCTCATTGAGAAAATTTTATTTCCTACAGAATTTCATTATGCGATAGCAGGATAAATCTGGCGTTAATTTTATTACCTTCCATGTCTAACTTATTTTTACATTATTTTTACCTGGTGGAAAACTCCAGGCACTATAGTGAAATATTAATGAAATAGGACTGCGACTTCCAATGAAAAACTAAAAGGTTACATTTTCCTTCTTTAAGCATATATGTAATAAAAATAAACACGAGAATAATTTTTTGTTAAAATTTTTAAACATAACTCTATGTATGATACTTTATGAACTAAGAAGGCACTACAACCAGGCTATAAACGTAGACACATATTTCTACTTCAAAGCATATCAGGGAAGAAGGGACTCGTAATAATTAATTTCAATATGAGTTGTAACAGAACATCATCAGTTGACTTAAATTTATACTAATGAAGCTTCATCTTGAAGATTTTAATACAAAACGCCTTAAGCAAAATTAATTCATCACACTTTAAACAGACATTCTTCCTAAACACAACATCTCCAAAGCGCCAATCTTTACTAATTTCAAACCAGCCTTTGCGCAAGTTGAAAGTACCTCAATATTAATGCAAATATAACCATAATAGCCCATGTCTAAGTCATCTACAGCCATAACGACTGCGTTCAAAACAATATGATTACAAGCAATGTAAACCAAAAAATAGCCACACAAATTCTTTTATCAATTATTCACAAATACCATACAGATATAGCAAATATATCAATCAATTAAAATAATTTTGCAGCAAACAATGTAAAGTGGAAAGAAGAAATCCTCTCTTTTCTAAACTTATCATAAATACACAAAAAAATCAGCACAAACCACGTTTTATACACTTATTAAGTATCCTAACCACTGTGAAATGATTCTGCGAAAAGTGTTAAGCGCTGCAGAGTCCACTTTTAAGGTTGAAATCGAGCCAAAATCGTTATTTAGGATTTATTTGAATACTGGAGCATTACCTCTCAAAAAGCTGAGCCTAAGGCATTATTCATAAATAAATAATTATTTTATAAATCAGGTTTAATAACGAGCTGCTCCTTTTGCGTGAAAACACAAGTAAAACCATGGCTTTCTATCTGTTTTAGAAGAACTGGCTAGTATGTTAGCGGGCCGAGAAGAGGAGGACAAAATTAAATCTCATATTGATGGGACGGTAAATATTAGCAGTGAGGGAATGCGCATAAAATGCGTAAATCACATAGGCCGACAGATTACCAAGATCATAAAATTCGTGATAGAAGCACAATTTTTAACAACAGAAACGAAGGAAAAGTTCAGCAGAACTACACCTTATTCACATTAGCTCTAATTATAGAATCAGTCTATCCATATGTACGATATCTCGTTGGGAATTCTGTAAGGCAAAAATTAGAATATCCGTGCACTCGCTTAAAATTTAAGACCACAAAAAAGTAGTTCTGTCATGACACTCATAATTCTGAAATCGTAATTTCAAATTAAATTTTAATGTGATCGGACTGAGATTCAAATTAGTAAGATGTCACCGTCCTCCATCTGCTTTAAACTTTAAGCTTTAGTCCTACACATCTAAACACACGACAGAAACTGTCATTTTAAATGTGTCTTCATATAGTTGATAGAATATATATATATATATATATATATATATATATATATATATATATATACTTTAATAAATTATTTTCGACACCTTAAGTCAATCTGGACTGATCTAAAAATCCAGTCCGCCAACTAGACAAAAATCAATGTATAAAAAAATTTATTTTGATCTGGAATTCACCGATTGTGACATTTAAGCAGAAATTGCACAGTTCAGCTGAAGGACGCAGTGCGATTACAAAAATCTATGTATACAACGACAATCAATGCGCCGGCATTTAGAGATTTATTCTAGAAAATCAGATGACTTGAGGAGCTACACGTTTTCTTAAAGGGCAGCATATTCTTCACTTACGCGACTATATCATTTTCAGATTATCTTTTACAAAACAAACTTATGAAGATTGAAACGCATATGTGAAACCTCACATTACAAATCAAGCTCTACGATTCTTATAGTGTCAAAAGAGCCATTCTTCAGACTGACGCACTTACCAGTTGTTTATAATAGAAAATGTAAACTAACAGACTTCAGCAGTAAAGAAGAACTGTCAATATTTTGCATGAAATTACAGAAAAATAATACCAAGTAATTAAACTATCACCAAGAATTTTACATAATCAGGAAGGAAATCTACAACGAAAAGAAGTTTTTTTACATAAATAATAAATTTATGCAGATTTAAAACCACGAATTAACAAATTTATAAATCTCGTATCTTGCAGGGCAGCAACTGAGGAATACATAATCTTCACCAATTTTATTGCAATGTGACTACCCAAACTGTCTGTCTCTTAATGTTTTGTGATATATAGTAGAGAAAGCCATGCAGACTATTAAATCTAATTACCATACAGACCGGTCCAACTTCACTGCCAGTATGTTAACCGACTCAGTAAACGAACACATGCTATTGGTTTATATATCTCACAAAATGTTAACGTCTGATCATATTTCGGTTGAAGTGCAGCATGTATAAATCGGTTTACTATCAAAAACCGAAACTTCATACGAGTTAATTTATTTAAGACCTAACGCTAATCTTCCAGCACTCGCTAACGTTAAGGATAATATCACCTATGATTTTCCCAAAATCGATCATGTGAAACTTATCCATAAGGAAGCACTGGAAGTCTTCGCATAATCAGTAAATAAATTAAAATTGTCTTTAATTTATTTATGAAGTAAATTGTTAATTATAGAATAAATTGCTAATGTTATTTATATTTGTAACAAAGCGATTAAAGCACATCTTCTGTCATTTGTACATTATTTGATATAAAAATATAGAATTTTTATTATATTATGGCAAATGTTTGTTAAAAGTGCAATTATCATTCGCTTAAATTTAGTAAGTAGAAATGTGAGGTTAGCTGACGAAGGGAAGACAAAGTACATCTACTAATTTCAAATACTAAATGAGGATTTCAAACCTTCCATATTAAAGATGAAGTAAGGGATTTCCATCTCGCCTTAATAGATATGCGTGATTGTTTTATGCTAGACAGGTGAAGACGCTTAATGGCGGTATGCATTTGTCGTTATTACCAAATGGAGATGGCATATACATTTCACCAACGACGAAGAGGCTTCAAAAGCTTTATACAGCTTCCTTTATTCGACGCAAAATGCAACTCGCTCAGCATTTAAAATCGTGAATACATTGCGTCTCGTCATCAGGACTGTTTATATTTAGATGGGGACATTGCACATCGGAGTTAGAGATATTAGAATCTTCAAAAAACCCAGTTCATACAAATTAGCCACAGCGAATAATGAAAACTGAATTTTATAGGCCTAGTTACAGTTTTGACAATAAATGCCCCTCTGTATAAAGGGATTAAAAATTTATCCATTACGATGGCTCCGACGAATTTTTCATATAATTAAATGAACATCGGTTGCGCAAACTGTGATAAAAATTACTTTAATCA
Source organism: Eudiplozoon nipponicum (assembly GCA_029291075.1). NCBI lineage: Eukaryota > Metazoa > Platyhelminthes > Monogenea > Mazocraeidea > Diplozoidae > Eudiplozoon > Eudiplozoon nipponicum. The sequence goes on along the minus strand of JAQBSW010004388.1, from coordinate 60,239 downwards.
CGGTCGCGATCTTTATATAAACACCTGACAAATTATTTACATACATTTTTTAGAACGAACTTAGTATTGTATGTTGTAGAAAAGGCAATTCATCTAGTAGAATCGGTTTCGTCCTTATTGCGAACTCATCACATACTTTCCAGAATTTGCCGTGGACAGGACCCGAAGCTGAGCACGTTTGCTTCAGAATCGAATGAATTTGAAGTAAATATTTATATAATTAAACGAATATTGGTTGCACGGGTGATGATAACAATTACTCTAAACGAGGTTGCGATCTTGATATGAACACTTGACCCATTATGTATATACATTTGTCGGTATTAGCTAATCATTGTATAGTTATGAGAAGGCACTTCATCCAGTAGACCGGTTTCGTCCTTTCTAAGAACTTATCATGTACTGTCCAGAATTTGCCGCGAACAGTGCGTGACAAGTTCCCAATTAAACGAAACCGTTCTACTAGATGAAGAGCCTTTCCTACACGATGAAATGTTTAGTTATTTCGGACAAATGTATGGACATGATGCGTCGGGTGTTTAAGTCAACAGCGCAACCTTGATTGAAGTAAATTTTACCTATGTTTGCAGGCTGCTTGCCTTGTGAGTAGCTCACGGTTTCGTCTGTGTCAGATTGCGAGCGAGTTAAATTATACTTTACTAAAGCGAATGAATGTAGAATAAATTATTTTTTCAACTATTCGTGTGTCTCCGCTTACAAGAATAAGTCTACTTACTCATCCCAGTCTTTGCTTGGTGATTTTGTATGCCTTGGCATCGCATTATGCATGGTAAAAACAAAAGACAATGTTCCCGTAGAGTCATCGTAATTTCAATGCTTTTATTAATGTAAGTTTGACTACAATGAGTGGCCTAGTTCTAAAGCCAGTCATTTAAAAAACTGATAAACTGCATTGCATATAACGTCTAGCTTTAAACCTTCTTGAATTTGTGCAAATTTTTAGAAGAAATATGAGCTGATTGATCTTCATATAACCAAACAAATATTGGTTGCGTGGGCTGTGATAACAATTAATTTTAATCAAGGTCGCCATTATGATAAGAAACACCTGACCAATTATGTATATTTATTTGACAGCTTAACCTTAATATTGTATAGTGTAGAATAGGCAATTCATCCATTAGACCGGTTTCGTCCTTATTGGGAACTCATCACGTATTGTCCAGAATTTGCCGTGGACAGGCCTGGAACCCGGGCACGTATGCTTTGGAATCTGGTGCTCTAACCTCAGAGTCACCATGCCGCACACTAAACAAAATTTTCTTTTTTATTCCAAATAATGTTTCTTGGTTAGCCTTTCCAAGTAACTTAACTTTTTTTTGTAATTTGAATAGAGCAAAACCTATAGGCTACATATATATATAGTAAATATGAGTTTTGCCTTCATTGTAGGATTTTTCATGGACATGAGAAATGTTTTTATGCTGATTAAAATTTGCTTGTTAAAATATAAAATAATAATTTCCAGATTTACAGTTCATGAAAAGAAAAATTTCACAAAAATATACAACTGCAAGTGATGAATTAAACATTTTGAAACATGTCCGACAGTGTCTCTTATTGCTACAGGTAAAATGTGTTTTTCATTTTCTGATGGATTTTTTGATATAATTATATCTATTATTTTTGTTTGTTGATTTATGCATGTTCTCAAACGTGGAGAATTGAAGGACAGGAGTTATATAAATTGAAACAACTACATGTCAAATTATATTATTGGTTACCTTTGGAGTACAAAGTGTTTGAAATTGTTCAAAATCTTCGAATTGAAAACTATTTGCGTAAATTGTACTTCTGCACAATATAATGACAATTTTTCCTTCAATACAAACACCGTTGACGGAATAATCTTAAGCATTAAATTGTATATTGAAAATAAATACATTTATGTATGATCACGGCAGTTTCCCTCCGCAGTTTTATCCTCAAGGATGTTTATTTTTATGCCTAGCTTCTTATCATAGAATTATTTTACGAATGAAAAGGTCGTCGAATTAAATAACGGCATAAGTAAGCCATATTTTGCTAAAAACTCGTGTCATTTAAAACCAAAATCTACTGTTCATATAATTATGCTTAAAAATACGGTCGAAATTTGATATTCATTTTGAAACATACTTGCATATACTGGTATAGACTGGAAGTGGAAGACTATGGAACATCGTCCATTGTTTCAAATCTCAGCCGAGGCTCTTCTGGAGACTACTGATGATTGCCAAATTAAAGTAAAACTGCTCTAGTTCACAAGTTAAATATGATGAAGAATGTTATTTTCAGTTTATACTGTATAATGGTAAACCATAGGCATTCGAACTAAATATATACTCTTATGGTTATTTTTGCATTAAATATTTCCTCTCATTGCTTAAAATGAAGATCCTTTTTAATTGCAAATTGTTTTCGTGTTTTGTCAATAAGAATCATTTATCAGAAAGGTATGTCTTAGAATGCGAAATCGGCTTTTCATCAAAAAGAACTAAAAATTCATGAAAATAGCTTAATGCAAATGAAGCTACGTTATATGCATTGTCTGTATGTATTTTATAGTGAAACTTATTTGAAATATCCCATAAGCAGCTGTTTATAATTCTTATAGGATTTTTGAGCTGTTTATTTCTTTAAAATGAAGCGAACAACTTTTTATTATTGTCCTTTTTCAATTAGTAAAATATCTTCTTTCCAAAATTGTCCCAATTTGTAATACAATATCCTAAATTTATGCTAATTGTCGCACTTTGCTTATTCAGTTTTTTTGGTTTCTTCATCGTAGGCATAATAATAATGAAGCTGTTGATTTTCAACCAAATCGACTACAATGGTACGATTCTAATTTGCGCCGTGACATCTTGCCAGCAAATCGTGCCTCGTTCTATAATGAGCCAACTGGAGCTCGTACTGTTAGACGTTTGGCACGGGACTTCAGCACAGATTCACGGGGCTTGACTTCGTTGCCGGAACGCTGTGGTTTCCTGACAAAGGAAGAGATTCGCCAACTACCTATCTCTCGTTTTCATTTGAGTAACCGTTCTAACGACTCTTGCGGAGATAGCGTGCCGCAGTTCTCAAACCAAGCCAAGCGCGAGGTGGGTTCTCTTATTTTGTGGCAAGAATTACGTTTTTTTGTAGCTTTTTATTGTTAATTTAACAATGGCATTTCATAACAGAACATGTACACTCAGTTGACTAATCCACGATTTTGCTTCCATGGGAATACAGCTTTTAAGCACAACTGTTTTAGTGTAATTATAATACAAATTAATAATAATTTTAAAATGAAACAGTTAGCTTTCATTACCAAACATTTTGAAACAAAATGATGTCATTGTGAGTATAAAGGTCTGGAATTTCCGCTCCAATTGCTATTATCAGGTAGTCAAACTTCCAAATAGACAAATCTAGTTATGTCTTCAATACACCGGTCTCATTTTTTGGATAAGAACTAGTACAGTTCTGAACAAAATTGTTGAGATTTTAGTCTCCTTAAACAAAAGTATTTTCTGATATTGTGAGTTTACAAATAAGAAAAAAATCAAATTATAATACAACTAATCATTACATTGTGTGCACTTGCACATTATAACCAGTTTAGTGAATTAAATTTCTTGTTGATTTACTGTGAAATTATTTGGTTTTTTATTAAATATAGACAGATGGATTAGTTTAAATGTTGAAATATATTGCGCGGTGCTGTCCTTCTCGTTTTTTTTTTCTTACGCCATTTTATTGTGCGGGAAAATATCGGCGTCTAAAGGTTTTACCGGTCTACGATTGCTATCAGTTGTCCCACACAGCGATTGATAAGTTAACGGCAATATCGTGTTACATTATTTTAGTCGAAAGTGCAGTTTTTTTAAAAGTCACTGTTGTATTGCTTATATTATTGCAGAAAGTTGCCACTAATGTTGACAATGTCGGTTCGCCGAGTGCTTTCATTAAAACCTCTTCATCTGAAGAATTGGGTAAACTCGGCGAATGCTCCAGTTTCGACAGCTCAAAATTGTCAAATGTCATTGATGTGGCAGCTAGCCGTAAAAACGGTCAGATATCTCCCGCAAGTTTTCGAAGCGGCGAATTGACAAAATCACAAATTGATCGTGCTTCTAACAATGCAACTATGCAAACACAAATCGCTATCAACTGTGAGAGAGGTGAACCGATTGCCTTTCTAGAGGAAGAAATTTTGCCGAAAGGTGTGAACACACTAGTGAAAATTAAAGATGTTGACATTTCGTCGATACGCGATATGAAGCCTGAATGTGAGATTTGTCTGCGTAAGTGTCGTTTATTAAAAATTATAATATCAGTTGTGTGGCGTTTAAGTTAACTAAACGCATATATGCGTATTTAGTTACATAACGTTGAATAGTTTTCGTATTGAAATATTACCGGCAGGCATGATGGAGTAAACCAAAAAAATCGTTACATTTTTCCCAAATAGATATATCAATTTCCGTGACTTCCGTTTCTACATGATGTAGACCACACTTTGCTCAAATTTGCCTGAGTGCATAGCCTTCATGGGCATACGTCTAGAATTTCATAAACTACTGTTCTTACCAAAAAATAATAGCCAGACATTAAAATTACTTTCTGAAAATTTAATTGATTTTTGGTTTTAAGTAGTAGTTTGCAAATTTTCGCGTCCCTCGCATGCATCATTGCGCGCAAAATAATTATAAACAGGTTGTAAATGAAGGTGGGTATTGCATACTCGTAATCTTGCAGCAGTCTAATGACTATTAATTATTAACACTATATGTCACGATATTTGCTCTTTGTAACGTCTGTTTGCATTTTTCCTTAGCAATAATGCATTATGTGGCAATTAATTCAGGTAATACTTAAGACATAGTTAAGTTGGCATAAAATAAAATTTGCAGCAAATCTATCGCTTATTTTTGAGTATTTTATACCAATATTGTACAAACACCCCCAAAATTGTCTCATTTTTTGTGCTAATAGTTGTTTTCGTGTATGTTGTGTTGACATAAATAACAACTCAAAATATAATAATATTAATCAGAATAGTAGCAAAAAAACGAAAATTAGAATATCTATTAATATTTGAATATTTATTGGTATAAAATACCATCCTGAAATAAAATAATTACTCTAAAATATAATAATATTAAACAGAATAGTAGTAAAATAACGAACATTAGAATATACATTAACATTTGAATATTTATTTGTATAAAATATCATCCTGACTGAATTTTATTATATATGTCATAAGGTTGATTTAACAAATGCATAAGGTAAGAAATGAAATCTATCATGTAGATCGCTTTCCTACAGATTTTTCGCAACCGGGCTCGAATCCGACCAAATTTGCATGGGAGACTTACGATGGGTTCACTACAGGCGTAAACGAAAGAAATACATTCATTGAGTCGTTTTTGTTTGGTTTATTTTTGGTATAAGTATGCACAGTTTTTTAACTAAAATTTTTCACCAAAATAATTTACGCATTAATTACATTTAGAACTGTGATGCCTATTTTTTTTATGCTGCACAGTCAGTTTTCTGTTACGAAGGAGCTAAAGTTACCAGCCGCATTACACCATACATTTTATCATACTAGTAAGCAATAATATCGCCCATAATTGCAAACATTAAATGAACTGACTGGAGAGTTGTGGTTTCCGACATGTAGTTCAGACGGCGTTCACAGCAATGTTATAAGTGAGAAAGGATAGTCTTAACAGATATCGATCCAAGCCAAAGTGTATGGATTTTCTGAAGGAGCATGTGTTCAGATGTAGTTGAAGTTTTTAATTTTAGTGAAATTTAGCATAACTTAAAATTCATTATGTTGGTACATTATACCGAAACGGTAACCATAGTGTTTGTACCATATACCAACCAAGCAACAATAGAGTTCGTACCCTTTTCCAGTTGTGTTTATATACTATATATTGATTTAGCTTTGAGGTCGCATTGTTGAAGACTTTATACGATGTTAATTCCACTACTTCTGGTATACACATTCGTATGGGAGATGTTCCCACAATTCCTGACCAAGTTTATAGGGGCTATAGAGCGTAATGCCGGCTTCTACTGATGCATTACCAGTAAGCACGAAACGAATGTGAACATATGGTTATTCCTTTCATTCTTGCTCACTTTCCTTTACCATCCTGGTTCTGTTTGAACCAATTTGTTACTAGGTACGCAACAACTTATAATCTTGTACCGGCTTCGTTAAATATAGTCAGACTTCTGATTAACACAAAATTGCATCTGATTTTGTGCATTATATAGGGCATTCCGTCTAGATGCATTCACAAATAGTATAATTTTGGAGGTGCGGTTAACTGCAGAGGTACTTTGACTTTAATTACTTGCACCATTTTAACATTATTCGTTCAATTTTCTCGTACGTTTCTGAAACGGCTAGAAATATAGCTATTCTAAATGCATGTATACTTATTCCAAGAAAAGTTTGTGTGTAAATTTTTCTTCTCAGATATTTAATTTATATTTACTTTAATAAATGTTGTGATCTTGATATGAACACAAGCCACATTATATACATACGGTTATCAGTATAAACTAAGCAATATATAATTTAGATAAGGCAATTCATCCAATTTACTGGTTCGTCCTATTTAGGAACTCCTGTTGGTACATATCTGTTTGTATAAAAATAAAACATATGCTTTGCACGTTAACCTTAGATATTATATAACAGGGGGTTTTTCTGTTTATTTGTTATATCACGGAATGACAACTTGTTAATCTTGGCTGGAAATTGGTTCAAGTATTAAATGTAATGTACAAATCCAAAGCCATAATATAACTATTTATTTTAATTTATACTATATCACCACGTAAATTTTTAGTATTTATGGCATCTAGCTGAACTCATAGTTAAAAATTGAAGTATTAAAAGGCGAGCAGTTTCGAAACTTTGTAAAATTTTTCTCAATGCTGCTTGGAAAAATAAAGCTAGCATCTACGGGACTAAAAAAAGTTCAATTATACTGTATGTCATACGAATGGGGAGAGATTTCTGATAATCTGCGCCATGAGTATTCATTAATTTAGATTGATCAGCAAATAATTTGGCTAACACCAAAATGGTACCCAAAAAAGCATTTCCCTGCTTTTGATATATTACTCTATTTTCATTGATCCAGAGATCACTTGTTTCGGGCACTTAAATTTCCGTGAAATAATGAGTGAAATATGTGAATAAAATCTAGGCTTTTGGTAAACACATAAAATTACCCACGAATAACTGAAAACGTCACATTGTTTTCCCAGTACATTCATTTCGTTTAGATTTCTTGTTCTTTTGAATAATTAAAAGACGAATTTCATACAGTAGTGTTCATTTGAATAAAAATTATTAGAAATGACTAGTGCATTCTGAGAAATACAACACGTTAGTGTAAGTCTTTGTCTAAAATCATCGTGTTAATACGTTTCAGGCTTGGTTCATATTGCTTATAGTGACGGCTTTCTTTAAATTTACTTATATTACTATTTTAATTCGTTAAACATATAATAGAATTCACCGTGTAACTGGCCCACATTTCTTGACCAAATATAAAATGGGCTTTGGGCCTAGTGGTGTTTATACTAATTAGACACGGGTTATGCTCAAATAGGAAGTATACATAGATTTGCACATTTTATTCATTGAATGACCTCATGCCTACCATTAATGTTTGAATTGAAATTATTCAGAATAGTTTGTACTCTCTTTTTCGGGGAAATTAAGCCTAACATTGAAGTTATAATATTGACATTCTTCTCTGCGCTGGTACATGTTATAAATAGTGAACTTGCACTGAATTCGCGCTGTGAAATACTTTACTAAAGTTGACTCGGTATTATTATCATTGTTAACACCACCACCATTATTGTCTTTGTTTATTTCTAAACAAGCTAACAGTCCAAAACGAAACATTTGGTAAAACAGCCGAAACTTTAAAATTGAAACAGCATCTAAATTATCGTTGTCATATATGTCACAGATCTGTGTTTCCCGATCACAAGAAAATTTAAAAAAAAACGATATGATTACGCCAACCTACACTAAGCATATTTTCTGCTTAGAATAACTACCAATTTTCGCATTATAATATTTATTTTTTAAACTCCATTTCTTATTTGTAATAAGAAATACACATTACGGAAATCAACACTAATTTTGACTACATCGTTGAAATTCTGAAGACAGCGTAGTGTTTGAAGTTTGAAATGTGAAATATTATCAGTAAAACGACTAATTGTTAATTAGGCCCATTTAACTGTTAGTTCGTGGACCAGCTTGTTGAATGATATTGTTGTTGATGAAATATTTCAGACGAATTCATGTCCGGCGATCGTTTGCGCCATTTGCCATGCTCACACGCCTTTCACATGAATTGTCTCGATCCATGGTTATGTCATTCGGACACGTGCCCAAAATGTCGATGTAAGATACGCGCGGCGCTTCGCAAGCTTGCTCGTCAACAAAACTCAGTAAGCTCGTGGTACAAACTTGTTGCTCTTAAACACATTTCCAGAATTCTGGACACTTCCGCATTTCCATTCGAATATATATCCAGCTGAATTAGATTAGCTCAACATGTTATAAATTTTAATAGAAAAATTAATGCAATTTATCGCTGCTGTTAACTAGGAATAAAGTTATTATTATTAATAAACTATTATTACTACTATTAGTAGCGCAACTACTACTACATCTTTTACTATTTTAACAATTACTATTACTACTTCTGCTGCCAATACTACTAGAAATAACAATTATACTACTAAAAATACCAACACTAATAATAATAATGATAAATTCTTACAATAAAAGCAACTACTGCTATTACAACTACTACTAATAATATTAATACTAATTGTACTACTTCTAATAAAATTAATAATAATTTTACTACTACAAATGCCACTAATACTACTAATAATAATGCTATTATTAGAACAAAAACCTCTGGTACTACTTCTACTACTACTAATAAAAGTAATATTAAATATACGACTAATATTACTAAAATTATTACTACCAATGTTACTACAACCACTATTACTACTGATACTATTACGATCCTACATCTACTATATATTCTACTATTATTGATGCTAATACTTAAATGAATTCTTCTACTACCAATAATAATATATGCACTTACGCTACAAATTATAATAGCAAATTAAATTAATTACAATAATCATATTTAATTTCAAAATGTGCAAATTGTCAACGTGAAAAAATTAAGAGAAATTTTATTGGACTTGAACTTCAAGGGATATACAAAATTAATTGTTTTTGCCCTTAATTCAGGCTCTCTCCACGTTTAAATTTTCTGTTTCGTTCTAATATATATATATATATATATATATATATATACATATATATATATATATAATGATATTTTTATTTCTAGATTCTGAAGAAGAAACTATAAGGAAAAAATGTCCTGGGATCTGATATAATTTATTTATATTTTTGCAAATTTAAAGGGCACTATGAATTTATTAAAATTTGTATTCCAAATCAGAATAAAAGTATTATTATAAAATCTTTATATTAATATGACAAAGATCAATAATCGAGAATCTTCGAGCAGGCCGGCCTATAATCAGAGAAGAAGAAGGAATATCGTGGGTCATATTGAAACACCGCATGTTCCTCAATCATCCAATAGAACTAACACGACATGTTCTGTAAGTTTGTGAACTGCATGCTTAATAAAATTATGGGTAAATTTCTAACATATATATAACTATATATATATATATATATATATATATATATATATATATATATATATATATATATATATATATATATATATATATATCAAAACTCGTGACAGGCGATACACCATAGTGCATGTGCAATACAATATTGCTCGCTATACTATTTTGTCGTTGGCAAACATTATTTAATAACAAAATTAGAAATTACGAGTAACAGTTTTTCCAACCTAATTCAACAACCGCAGAAATCCAAGTAAATTGCCAAGCAACAATCATTTATATTGAATTAACACGTGTGACTTAAGCGAGAAATTACTGAACAAATTTACCTGTTTCTCGTGTTGCGGTCCGAGTTGTTTGCATTCGCTGTCTATATGATTTTGCCAAATATTTCGGCCTCTGGATATGGAGGCCTTTTTCAATGGAAAGCGCATTACACACACAATTGACAATCAATATGTCCAGTGGAAAATTTTAATTTAAACTGTCCCTTTTATACTTGTTTCCCGATCTTTTAAGCATTGCTTGTTGTTTTACTAGGTAAGTGTATGTCAAATTGGTTTATGTATTTGTCTGCATGTCACACTATTCGTAAAAAATAACATTGATTTAATAACAAATACTGACGACTCACTAGCTTATTTTGATACTAAATACAGTGCTATGTCAGTGGAGCTGCAAAATCGCTATCACCACATCAAGAAACATTTAAGAAGGCAAGTGGAAAATATTCGTTTCATTACAATATTTTTAAAACTTCGCGTAATTGCCAAATGTTTTAAATTTTAAATGCCATTTCATTTAAATGCCAAAGGCAGATCTCTTAAACATGAACTGAATTTGAACACAATGTATACTTTGATTAGCGATTTAGAAGAAAGCAAATATAATCTTATTAGAGAGAAATCTAAAATAAGATCTATGTTACTTTCCATTTTGCACGCGGAGGACTTTAAATGTATGTGGAAATTAAATGATGGCACACATAATAGAGAGATAAAAAATGTTCATGTCAGGCATGATAGAAAGTTAGAAAATTTGGGCATCGATAGACAGACCACAGGTAAGACGTGTCCTGCTGTAACTAATCGAGTGATAAACCTTTCTAAAATAGATCTCAATGAGATTCAACTGGAAATGCTTAATCGTGGTCCGAATACGGCTATACAAATTGAGAAATCACCAAAAAAAAGAAACAATTATTGAGGATGCTAAAACAGCACAATTCCTCTCAGACAAAGATAAGTTTAGGCTTCAATTGGGCATAGCCGCAGCTGTGCTTACGTATGAAGAGGAGAAATATAAACCGAATTATGAAATAAAAAAAGTCTCAGAAAAGAGTTAATAGCAAACAGTTTGATATGATTGAAAGAAGACCAAGGAGGAGTGACGGTTCTGATTAGTCAATCTGATTATAATGGTAAAATGTGCGAACAAATAGATGATATAGGGCTATAAGCTAAAATTAATAAAGATCCTACGGATAAGTTACAAGGAGAAGTTAAATTATTAGTCGATAACATTAATGCTATAGGAGAATTAGATCAAGATCATGGTAACGCTCTCATACACAGAGATACAGTCGGTCCCAGAGTGTATGATTTAGTAAAGATTCAAAAACCAGGCAACCTTTTGAGAAATATTGTTAATGTCCAACACTCCCTAACATATAAAATGTCCAAGTTTCTATCTCATAAAATAAGGAAATTTTCCTACTTCTTAGACCATACTTTGATGAATTCATACCATTTGTTTGAGATTGTCGATAGATTTGTGCTAAATGAAAACGCTAGATTGGCGAGTTTAGATGTGGTGTACACCAATATATTAGCACGCAAAGCACTAGACTATTTTCAGCGTTTCCTGGTTGATCATCAAGTAATATTAGGAGGAAGCAAAATGACGATGAGGCACACCATGGAGATAATGTACGTATGTATGTCCTCAACTTATTTTAAATTTATGAATGAATTTTATAAGCAGATTATAGGTGTTCCAATGGGACAACCACTGTCAGTTCCAATAGCTAATATCTTCTTGCATTACACGGAGAAAAACCTCTAGGATATAACACCCTTAAATCCGAAATTTTATGTATGATATTTGTATGATATATTAGTTATTTGAAATCACGGGGAGGATCAACTGATTAATATCTTGGACATATGAAATCAGGTGAGCGAGCTGAAATTTACTATTGAAAATGAATCATGCGGTGAAGTACCATTTCTGGATATCAAGTTAATTAGAAATGGTACAAAACTAGAATGGGATTTTTATAGAAAAGATACTTACTAAGGCATCCTTCTTAATTTCAATTCAAATAATCCATATTGAATGGCCCGTAGCTATAGAAATTCCGGCTGGACGACCGGCGGGCTCAAGCTAATCGACCCGGGATTGGTAGCATGAACCTTGCCTGGCCATAAAGGGACAGCCATCATCCAGTTTCATATGAAGCCTCGAGTTTGGTCTAACTGCACTGTAACTTTTTGTTAAATGTGTAGTGACGGAATGAGAGCAAGCGTTCCAGACGTGAAGGGCAAGTTTCGGCTGCTGAAGGGAACTCTGGCCACTGGCATCTGGGCAGATAGTGCTCATTAGCCTTGGTTGGCAGACTTTCTAGGAGAAGGAAAACTCAGAATAAAAACCATCACTAGGAATGGGCGACCTAGTGTTCTTTTACAGTCCACATATAACCATGACAAGTACAACTTACAATAATTACATACTGCATCGGCCGTCGCGCAGTATAAAAAGGGTCGCCTTATCTGCTGAGCCGTGCAGGGTGGATAAGCGAAAACAGGCTACTGCAGGCAACTCTATCTCCGATTCTGCCTCCTTTCCTTCCCCTTCCTCTTCTCAATCTAACAATAACACTCTTTTAGATACTATAAATATGGTTGGTTTAGATCATAACACTGAGCCCAATACCAGGTTGCCAAATATCGAAAATGGTTCTAGTAGGCGATCATTCATTCAACCTTAGGTAGGTTTTAACGTAGGCGTATTTAATGTGCGAACACTAAAACAACTTGGACAGCAAGAATCTCTTGCTCGTACGTTGGATAAATTAGAAATCGACATATGTTGCGTATCTGAAACCAGAATACAGGATCCTACGTGTATTACAGAACTAGTTGCACTATCCCTATCTGCGCGTTAATTGGCTTCAAACATCTGGTTCCACAGCGTCCTCTCAAGCCGGTAAATGGGGCGTTGGTATTGCCCTTAGCGCGCGAACTGAAGCTTGCTTAATTTAATGGATCCCTTTAAATAGTCGATTGTGTGCGGCACGTTTAAATTCATCTACTAAAATCAAAGCAAAAAACAGTTATCATCATTGCATCTTCGTTGTATCTGCACATGCTCCTACCGATTGCAGCACAGAAGAAAGCAAGGACGCTTTTTACTCCGAATTAAGCTCATTAATAAGTAAAGCACGAAGTTCGGATATAGTCCTGGTTAAGGGTGACATGAATGCTCAAGTTAGTCGCTTAACTAACACAGAATTTCATTTAGGTGAAAGATACACACTAAGCTCGACTCGCAGTGATAATGGTGAACGGCTTTTGGAGAGCTGTGCTGAACATAGACTATATTTAAATAGTGCAAATTTCAGACGTAGTGTAGACGTTGTGCTACATGGCATCCTCCAGCACCCGGACAACGGTGGACTCAAATAGATCATGTAGCAATTAATCATAGATGGCCTGGTTGCATTCAGGATTGTCGCTCTTTTTGGAACACTTATGTCGACTCGGACCATGCACTCATCCGTTGTAGATTTGCTCTAAAATTTTCCGGGAAAATAATTAAGAATAAACCCCAAATTGATGTAGGCAAACTCGAACAACCGTCCTTCCGACAAAACTATGAAAATATTCTAAAGGCTAATCTAACTGGTCTGAATAGCGAAAATCCGAATATACTTTGGTCCAAGATAAGTTCCACTATGCACAATGCAGGTACTACTGTATGTGGCATAGCAGGCCCCCGTAGAAATAATCACTGGCTCTCTGTAAAATCTATGGAGATACTCGAAATAAGGCGCCAAATTTCACCTGGCTCGACTCATAATAATACCCGTCGCAATATAAGACGCCAAATTAAGCGCAGTCTAAAAGGCGATCTCGAAAATGTTTGGAACAGAAAGGCTGAAGAAATGGAAGTAGCTTTGGCGTCAGGTAATAGTCGCTGTTTGTTCCAACTTATCCGCGCAACAGGTCCGAGAAAGTTAAAAGTTAGCAAACTATAAATGATAGTAACAACGACTTAATAACCGATAAAATAAGTCGTCTTGACAGGTGGGCTGAACACTTTAGAGATCAATTTTCGTGGCCACCCGCGTCAGTTACGATTCCCGAAGGCATGTCTGCATCAACAGTGTGGAATTTTAGTCCCGAAGAACCATCCGAGTTAGAAGTACGCGATGCAATCCTATCTCTTAAGCGCCGCAAAGCCGCCGGCCCCGATGATCTGCTTCCGGGATTGTTTAAGGATGGTGGCGATATAATTTCAGGAGCGTTGACCAAACTTTTTCATACTATATGGAATGAGAAAACCGTACCACTTGACTGGAATGAGTCGACCATCATTCCCATCTTCAAAAAAGGCAATCGTAATTCGTGCGATTATCATCTTGGTATAAGTTTGACTCCGGTCGTATTAAGGTTATTTGCTTCAAATATCCTACGTCGTCTTAGCGCTTCACGTGAATCACATACAAGAGAAGAACAGGCCGGATCCCGCGCAGGACGAGATTGTATAGATAATATTTTTACATTAAGGCAAGTTCTCGAACAGAGACATTTATATCACCGTCCCACAATAGTCGTCTTTATAGACTTCAAGGGTGCATTTGATTTGGTGGATCGCAATGTTTTATTCCATATCTTGTCGAAAAGCGGTGTGCCCACAAAATTTGTTAATATCATACGAGCTCTGTACAGAAATACTTGTGGTCGCGTTAAGGTCTACAACGAATTAACGCATAACTTTACCACCAGCAGTGGTGTTCGTCAAGGTTGTGCACTTTCCCCATTTTTGTTTAATTTTGTAATCGATGCTATAATGAACAACACTCTCCCACATATTCAGGATGCTAGAGTCGATCTTGACTATGCGGACGATATCGTACTATTATTCGACAATCAGGATACTGCCCAGGCCACCTTGAATAGATTAACAGATGTTGTTCCGTCTTTCGGTATAAAATTTGCACCCAGTGTAAGATACTGTTACAGGATCACCCACCACTCACTTCAACGTTGCGACTGCGGAATGAAGATCTACACATATTCAAAAGGTTTACATATCTTGGGAGCACTATCAATAACGTAGGCAATACGCCCGACGAGGTGAGAATACCGATCGCGAAAGCTAGAGTAGCTTTCTCGAACTTTCGTCATTTATGAAGAAACGTGAATATTTCACTTTGCCTTAAAGGTCGTGTTTACAACGCATCTATACGCGCAGTCTTACTATACGATAGTGAAACTTGGCCTCTTAGTGTTGATGATTTGAGACGCTTACAGGCATTCGATCGTCGTTGTTTGAGAAGTATGGCACATGTTGGTTACCAACAACGAATAACTAACGTTGACATCCTTAAACGTATTTTTGGATCTGACAATAAGTGCTCGTTGTTAGAAAAACAAGTAAGGCTCCATCAACTTCGTTGGCTCGGTCACGTTTTGCGTATGCCCTCATTTCGATTGCCCAATAAAGCTGTTCTCTCATCCAGCACCAAATTGGCGTAAGAAACAAGGTGGGCAGATTTTGACATGGCAGAAAAAATTAAAGTCACTTACATCCAAATTGGGTAGTATAGGACCCACTCGTCTGCCGGGATGGGGTCCTCGTGCGCATCACAGTTCTTGGTTAGAAACCCTTAGCGATATGGCATCGAATCGAGCTCAGTGGCGATCTTGTTGCAGATGTCTAGTAGAATCATCTTCGTAACTTTCTTTTCTTAGTAGGGAAAAGTTAGCTGCGAGGTTCGGTTTGTTTATGACGTGATACGGTGAAATCCGCAAGGAAGCTGTGTTGCTGATGTCGCCTTGCCCGAATGCTAACTTGGCCATAATGGTGTTATGGAGAGGTTTAGTTTGCCTCATTTCTGTGAGTTATCCTGATAAATTTACTCATAGTAGCAAGGTATTCCTTCTCTCTCATAAATCTCAATAATAATTTGTCTAAATTCACTTATATACTTTTTTCCACTCCTTATGGTTATATGGCAGTAAAACATTAGTCACTTGACTTTTGTGTGTCTGGACATGATGATGATAGTATATTAAAATCGATGATAATAAGAAGCTTAACATTAAAAGATAAAAAAAGATTGAATTAGGTAGACTGCGAGAAATATTCAGTGAATATGGTTGGCATCTAAAGTTAATTGAAGCAACTATAATGAACGTTATAAGTAAATTTAATCATGACTGGAAGTGCGTGAAGTCAAATCAAACAAAAGATGATCGGGGGGTAATGGTAATACATGACTCTAAACTAAGTAGGAGAATCAAAATTGTAGCACCAAAATACAATATACTTAATATTTTAAAGCAGACCCTTACCCTAGGTATTAAACTGTCCAACCAAAAGGAGAAACCGTTAGACACATCAAGAGTATATGAAATTCCACGTAACGACTGTAACCCGATGTGAAATCATGCGCCCAATTAAGGTAAGAAGAGGAGAACATGAAACCGCAGGCAAGTACGAACATGTTAATAGATCGGATCTTGCACGCCATACAGTAGAGACAGGACACACAATTAATTGGGATGGGTGCAGACGCATATCAATTTGTGGCCGTATCAGATTGACAAGATTGATTAGAGAATCCATCGATATTAAATCGAGAAATAACATCATTTATGAAACAACCGTAGAAAAATCACTAGGACCAATTTGGAATACAGCATTAAATAATGGCAAGATACGAAGATTGAACGAATCAGAATCAGAAACTCGTTCAAGTAAAAGTATAAGAACACTGGAATGCTATTATCTTGCAGGATGCCACTCGTAATTACTTCATTTAGGAAAGTACGTGTAAAAATAGGTCTGACGTATTTGTTTAGGAAATGACAGTTATCATTTTAGTTTCACTTAAATGGTTGTTACACGTGCTGGTAATTACCAACAACAGATTATTTCTCAGTCTTAAGCAAACGCTCACACACATAAACACAAACACACAGGCGTGGCATAAGCTTATCTAGTGAATTGTCAGATGTTGCTAAGTCGCTGTAATTTCACTGGGATGAGTGTATACGTGCAGTAATTGATTACTCCTCAATCCAAAACAAACGAGAACAAATACAAACAGACATGACATACGCCTATCTAGTGAGTCTTCAGTATTTGCTATTAAATCACTGTAATATCATTTCGAATAGTGTACACATGCAGAAAAATACACAAATCAATTTGACATACATTTACCTAGTAAAAAAACATGTTATGATTAAAAGATCTAACAACAGGTATAATAGGAACAGTTTAAACTAAAATTTTTCACTTGACATATTGATTGTCAATTGTGTGTGTAATGTGCTTTCCATTGAAAAAGGCCTCCATATCCAGAGGCCGAAATATTTGGCAAAATCAGTTAGACAGCGGAACGCAACACGAGAAACAGGTAGATAAAATATTCCCTGTCGTGCAAAATTTAACTTTTATTGCTTTTCTAGGTACTACTGAACAATTTGTGTGGTAGATCTTTGCACCATTGTATGACTCAATCTCTAGTTGCATGGCGTCATCTGTCCGATGATACTTCAAATCTATTCAATGCTGCAGTTGCTTTCGTTATTGGAATCTTACATTCTGAGCCCCTTGAAGTCTTCAATACTCAAGATGGTGCCGAACCGGCTACGCCCTTTACGGTCCGAGACATTATTTCCGGTCTAATGATCAGGAATTTTATATCTCGCAATACATTTTTACCCACAAATAATCGTTTATTTTGTGTGCATTTAAGGTTTCTGCTATGTGATGGAAAAAGGTGGTTTCAAACTGGAGCAAGTAATGGATGATGAGAATGCAATTTGCTCTACTAAACGAAAAATAATTCAAATATTATTTAGTTTCAAAACATTGCAAAAGAGCAGTGCTTTGTGTGAAAAAAATCAATTTTCAAATCTGGTACAGTATATGTGCGACCGCAAAGTTCCAGCGCAATGTCTCGTTTAAATATATTCACAGCAGTCTTATTCCAATCATTTAATGCGCGGTTGTGCTCTGTTGATGACGAATAAAATTCAAAACACTCCTCGAGGAAAATGTCTGATGGTGGTTGTACTATGTTTTGCAGCTGATTTAACACTGAAATGGAATATATTTATGTGTGCCAACTTATTATAAATTATTTCACTATTATCTAAGCCATCGATGCGTAAATATTAATTAATATGTAGAACAACTTCTTTGTTAATCGCTTCTGTGTCTTTCATGTGGCTGAATTTTAATGATAAAATTTACGGCTCGGGCCATATATGAAATGTATTTCCTTACCATGCTTATGGATGGGGTCAGTGCGTATGAGAGGTTGATAAATTGGTAGAATCCATTTTTATCTAATAATTTTGTAATACAACTAGGTCCTCTGTTTAGGGCTATTCAGCTAATAAACTAGTATGAAACATGGGATGGGTTAATATCCAATTTAGTAATTTATCATGTTTAATTAAATTCGTGTGACGAGTATGTGTATAGACACATTGTTTTGCATTAAAATCTACATTGGGTTAAATTTATTTCATTGTAAAATCAGACCTAAAAATAGTACATAAAGCCAAATTAGCCACAATTTTCTGCATTGTTAGGACAAGTTTAACCAGCATTAAATAAATGTTTAAAGTCCGCCAGTTCGTAATTAATTTGAATAAAAATGAGAATTTTGATCTCACGGTAAACTGAGTTGTAGTAACAGCATTGTTACTCAACATTAATTATGTGTGTACTAGTATTTGCTTTAGAAAATTATTACTTTATGCCGTTAACAGACAGGAAACTGACATGCAGCTGTACTGTGGAGCATGGCGGTTTCTACTTAATAAAGGACAACATCATATGATAAGTAAAAGTTGAAATAGATTCATTTGATTGACAGAAGAGTTTCTTTTTCCACGTCATACCATTATCTTAATATCGAAGTAAACGGTAACCTAATTTAAATATCAAGGCAGTAATTTTTTAGATATATGCTTGGAAAATTGTCTATACTTATTGTATTTATGCAACGACTGTTTAGATATCTAGCAAGTAAATCAAACTTTTATTATACACAGTGGATAAAAATATCATTGTTTAAGAGTTGAGTGAAAATTATGTTGATTTATCTTGAATTTAGGCCTGGTGTGTGGCGTTTTAAAGTCCATGTAGGCTATTTTGAGAAATCATGGAAGGCGTCAAAGAGATGGGTTTACGCCTACAGAAGTTGGTTAATACAAGACCGAGTGGTGGACGAACTCAGGTGCTGGTAATTTGGTATGACGCCTATTAAAGCAATTCAATCGTTATACCGTTGTTCGATGATACGCCTGACTTAACCTCCAACCAACATCTGTATATATTGCGCTAAAGTGTACTGGCACCAGGGAGGGCCTGGGAGATGTCTCATGAAGCCTACTTACCTCTGTTGGAATGGAGTAAAAGGTTTTTATAAACCCTGGTATTGCACGTTGCACAGGTGAAAGCACATAATCGAAACCGCGTTTCTAATTAAAGAAGATATATATATTTGGTCTTTTACTTCAAGTTTGCTTGAACATTGAATCGATTGTTTTAGAACGTTAACACAATATAAAATCAAGTTTCTGTGCACCAAGGAATAGTAGGCAGAACACTATTTGCTGAAAGTAGCCGTCCAATGCTTCAGGCGCCGTTACAGTGTCCAACGCTTGGATTAGATCACGCAAATCTTGCCTCAGACATGCACCATTTTATCGTTTACCCATTGGACATAACTGGCGATTTTTTTGTTAGTAAACTAAGAACTGACTAACAGAGATAGCATGTGGCTCATTTGACAAGTAGAATATATCACAGGTTCAATTTCCTCGCCAAAGCCAAACATGGAATGTCACTCAATAGAATATGACGTAAATGTGTCTAGTGATGAATCGATCATTCTTTATTCCCTGTGTGTTTTGAAAGACAATATACTTACACATTCATGACAGTATGTTTTTGAAGTTCAAGTAAAACGAATATAACGAAGCTAAGATTTCTCTAACAATTATTCACCTTTATAAGTAAAAGAAAATAAACTGAATTTCCTATATTTTGTTCCTCAATATATTTTTTGATACCTAGCAGAAATACGGCAGGTTTGATGCTCTTTGCTTGCCTAAATTGGCTTCAAACTACAACCTTGACATTGATGACTATTTAAATAGACTTGTTTGTTGAAGTTGAAGTGTTAAAAAATCTGGTAATCTTTGATCGGCTAACGGGTATAATTTAATTTCTTATCAATAAATCCTGTATAACTGTATGTTGTTGTCCGTCTTAAAATGAACCTTGGAATGCATCGTCACAGAGCGGCTCGAATAATTTACTTCTTGGGCACGAAAGAAAAAGCTTTATTGTCCGTATTCTTCCTAACTCCTATTAAAGCTCAGGCAGTTTCACATGACTGATGAGTAACATAATTGGAGCAGTTTAGTTGATTCATTTTACTGACAATGATTTTGGTTAAAATATCCGGATGCTATTG
Organism: Eudiplozoon nipponicum; assembly: GCA_029291075.1. Taxonomy (NCBI): domain Eukaryota; kingdom Metazoa; phylum Platyhelminthes; class Monogenea; order Mazocraeidea; family Diplozoidae; genus Eudiplozoon; species Eudiplozoon nipponicum. The sequence goes on along the minus strand of JAQBSW010004388.1, from coordinate 39,763 downwards.
GTTGTGATAATTAAAATGTGCTTCGCTTTCGACTTCATGGTTATCGATAATCAAAGTAAAAATTAACTTGTAGCTCATAAATAAATTGTACTTTCAATTCCAGGAGCAGAATAATGAAACTACTTCAGGCTTTCCTGTGCACAATAAAGCGAGCTATCTCAGAATGGCTGCGGTTGCTAGGCAAATGGCCGCTCAAAATGCAAATAGTGGTGAACCGTGTCGTCGATATGTTACGCATAGCCAAAGTCAACATATCTCCACGCAGAATCAACAAAGACGTCCGCGGCATCGGTCGGGTGTTTGGGCTACGTCTGTCGAACGTTTGCCAATTGCAAGCACTAATCCAATTGAAATTAATGACAGTCTGGTAATTTTATTAACAGAATAGTTTTGGGCATACTCTTAATAGGAAAACAATATTTTTCATAACGAACTAGCATAATATTTTATTTCTTTATTAGCACGATTTCTAAATTGTGTGAAATATACACAATAATTGATTTAACATTTGTAATTGCAGATGAATTACTGGTTATACACGCAGTGGAGTAGCTTTATGCCTGTAAAAAATTTTTTTTATTGATTAGATCCCTTCTGGCAAACATGTTTGCTTTCAAAATGTTAGCTTGTAAAGACGAAACGATGGTCATAAGCAGAAGTTGCATCACCCATCTTAGTGTTTTGTGTAATAAAAAAGTATAAATTTCTAAACAACGCGTTTGTCTATTAATTTTTTTAAAACAAAACACCCTAGAATAACGACATGTCTGCTTGTTTTGGCTAAATATCCCTATTAATTGAGGAAATGATTATTATAAAAAATACATTTATTAAGCGACGAAATTTATTTGTTTACATTTGACCAATTAAGTAAGGTAGATGCACAAACGACATTATTTTATGTAGCGCAGCCCAAATATATACGTCTATAAAATCAATTAAATCTGCTATCTGCACGTCCTGCGTTTTTACGTGGGTGCTGGCAGCCCATCATATGTAAGGCAATTTTATAAACAAATGTACGGAGAAATAACATACGTACGTGAAAAGAAAAATATAAAACAGAAAAATAGTTTAGTTATTATAATCAAGGTTGCGATCTTGATATAAGCATCTGACCCATTAATTACTTACATATTTCATTATAAACTAAGAATTGTATAGTGTAGAAAAGCCAATTCATCCAGTTGACCGGTTTTGGTCCTTATTGGGAACTCATCATCTACTGGCCAGAATTTGCCGCGGATAGGGCGCGAACCTGGGCACGTCTGCTTCGGAATCTGGTGCTCTAACCACTGAGCCACCCTGCCATATTGTGTGCCTGTTTGCACACACACCGACACAAGCGCATACACACCTACTAATCAGCGAAAACATGAAATAGAAGTAAAACCGAGACAGATTTTTTGCCACTCACATAATCAAATGCAAACACAGAATGTATATAAATGAAAAGATTGTAAAAGCGAAGTGTAGTAATCTCAGGAAATAAATGGCCATTATCATAGGTTGTGTGTCTTTTCTTCCTAATTAGAAATATACTGTAGAAATATTCGAGAGCAATGGAAATATAAGGATATATATATATATATATATATATATATATATATATATATATATATATATAAACAAGTCTTCTTCTACAAACTCCCGTCTAAACTACTGATTTAACTAACCAAAAAATCATTGTTGGATTACGCACAGATATGGTCATAAGTACACTTTAAAAACCGAAAGGAATCATGTTACCCTTTCCATGGTTTATATTTTCTATTTATGTTTACGCAACATCGCAACACGTAAACCATATTCTCAGATGATATTTTCATAGCTCCAACCGGTTGTCTTCGTTCTTGTTAACTATTTAAGAATTTAATATAAATATATGTTAAATTGCTTGCTTTCAGAATGCCAATTTGCGCACTGGTTGCGAAGCATTGGAATGTGAAATTTAAATTGAGAAATAAATCATGTGTCGATACGTAAATTTATTAAAAAGCAAATATATTTAACGCAGTTTCAAAAGATGAGATTTTTACTTTCGCCAGAGTTTAACTCGATTTTAAAACCCGCTGCTTTATGTAGTCAATTTTTGAAACGCAAGGGCGATTATGTTGAACTATTCTCATAAATTACACAACAAAAAACAAGTCTCATTGAATATGCAAGTATTTATTAGATATTGCGAACCTAGTAACAAATTAGTTCAGTTGTGACCAGAAGGATAAGCCAAAGCCAGCATGAACCGAAAGTATAATCTCATGCACCTTCGGTTCGTGCTTACTGGCGACTCATCAGTAGGAGACGATATTACGCCCTTTAACCACTATATATTTGGGTGAGGAATGTGGGATAATAGGACGCTTCAATCTCCTAGACGAATTTGTAAGCCTGCAGTAGTGAACCTAACATTATATAAAGTCTCGACAATGCAATTGTAATGCTAACTCACTCTATATAATGTATATACCGAGTCTGTAAAGGATACTAACACTATGACTAATGTGTTAGTAATCGATACCAACATTATAGTACCGAAAAGGTACATGGTATTAACACTATGGTTTCCAAGTCAGTACATGGTACTAACATGATGGATATCAATGTATTGGAGGCAACTACTAACACTGTGCCAGTTTATGTTCAAATCCGGTGCGAAATTATTTTTTAAATTAGCTGAAATATAAGGATACTGCAAACAATGTCTTCCACTGTTGGTTATTATTTCTTATTTTTTTATTTGCAGAACACTTGTATAAAAACCATATTTTGGGTTCCATTTTTAAAACCTGTGTGATTGTCTATTGCGGAGAGGTTCTTCCCAATACTAGCTGTGATTTGTGAAAAATTCCTGTAAATTCGCTACGTAAGTAATCGGCCAATTCGTCTTATAAAACATATTGAGCATCTATCGCATTTGCATAAATACTCAAGTGTATATTAGGTGTCACGCACCTTATAACCATTTAGTTCAAATAGTACTAGAAGAATGCATCAAAGTCAGCAAAATAAAAGTATAATTTCATTTTCTGATTCGTTTCGCGCTTACTGGGGACTCATCAGTAGTAGCCCGCTATATAATTTGTCAAAGAAGGTGGCACATTTGGGCATAAATAAACGAGATTTTACTGTTCGTTTGCAGGTACCTTATCATTTACATCTATGTTAAACAAATATTTTTTTGTATAAACAAACATTAGTTGTGTATTAAGCATCCAAGAAGTCAAACTTTTTTTAATTCTTAAAGTAAGTTGATGGAGATGAGCGTCAACTCTAGAAAAAATAATGAGATATACCTTTTTTTGTTTGGGTACATCTTAATGACTATTTTGGAGTTGTTTTAACCTCATGTTTGCTTTAAGTGAACTTTCGAATTTCAGTTTTCTAGTAAAAAATTATTAAGCGCCGTCAGTATTTGGAACTAAATTTCTTCAGAATAGGTGTTGTTATTCTTTTAAAAGAATTGCGTAACAAATGTCCCGACGTTTAAATTGAGACACCGCTGTGGTAATCAGTGTACTTTCCCGTTCATGTCTGCTTTCTTCTTCTTCTCAGAATGCCGTCTTTTTATATCACTAGCAAAACCTCAAAGAAAGGTGGTGCGTTAGACTCTGGAATTTTGCGCTCAAAACTCTACCGAATGTGAGTGTCCACAATTTAAAAATCTTTAAACATGTAATTTATTTCGACATGTTTATTTATTATTGTGAAGGTTTCATCAACATTGCTTAGATATGTTTTTGTGTGCCTCTGAATAAGGAGATTTATATTTAATGTTTACAGATAAAACAGGTAGATATCAGTTAGTTGATTTACTAACTGAATTTCTATCACCACTCCATCGAATTTCGTGAATTATTGGCCATTGAAAATTCGTTGAACATCTTTAGTGCACCAATTGAGGAAAAGATTTAGACGACATGCAGGTTTGGGTATTGATGTTTGGTTTAAATTGCTTAACCCACAGTGCAATTCGAGGATTTTGTTAGCAGATTTTCGTGTAAAAAATTTATAAACTCGATAGCAATCATTATTATATTCTAGCCATTCTAAGAATTTTCTGTAACATCATGAAGAATATTGATCAGACGAATTAAAATTACCTTTGTTATTCTAAAAAAACACTACTTGATCATTCGCCTGACTTCCTTATGCTTCCAATCAATAAAATTGTTTCACATGTGAATCGCTTAGAAATTATTATACGCAGCATATTATTCATATTAAATAGGACGCAAAACTAATCTTCTTACGAAATTTTTGGTGTAACATTACCATATGGACTATACAGTGCAGTTGCTATTCTAATTTTTATTGTCTGGTTCCTAATGTTTGGCATGAAGCAGAATTATTGTTCAAACGATGAGACTTCTTTCCGTTACTGTCACAGATGTAAACTGTTATGGAAGAACATCAACGCGTCGGGGTGTTTTGCATAAATCGATGGAGACTTGCGCATTGACTAATAAAAAGTTTCTAGTACTGTCTATTCTCATTCGATGGCATTTATAACCGGGCGATTAAAGGCGACCTTGAACACTAAAATATTGCGTAGACGAAGAGTACTGGTGTGAGGCTCCGACGTTGCGATTTGGTTTCCAAGATTTTTAAATAGCAGATTTTTAGTTTCAATTGCCATTTGAGCAAATAAACTTTACATTTTTTTTACTTTAATCAAGGTTGCGATCTTGATATAATCACCTGACCCATACATTTGTCTGTATAAACCAGGCATCGCATAATGTAGAAAAGGTAATTCATCCGGTAGACGGGTTTCGTACTTATTAGGGCCTAATCACGTACTGTCCAGAATTTGCCATGGGCAGGGATCGAACCTGGGAACGTCTACTATTTTTGTTCATTTAATTATTTAAATTTTCTTGGTTTTATGTGCAAAGACTGAATGATATAGTTTAAGAAGTCTCCGAGGATATTTTCCGTTTCAGATGCACCAAAATAAAATAGTTTTATTTCATAGGCATCATAATATCTTCATTTAAGGGAAAACAGGCAAGGGAGTCCCACAGCACTTAAGGTCACGTATAAGGTATAATATATCCGTTTTTCGGCATTTGTAATTTGAATGCTGAAATCATCTATTGTTGCATATTTTTTTTATAAAAGAAACAAATGAAACACGATTAAAATTTTTTCTCGTCAGAACTCCATTGGAATTCCGTATCGTTTACCAATGTCAAAACACTTTATAGGCTCAGATATGTGACTTTAAGCATTAACTATTGTACAAGCTATCTGAAATAATAGACAGAACGTTTTTTGTTGCACTTCTTGGTCGAGATTTTAAAAAAATACCAAACTTCTAAATTACCACTGAGACGACACTCAAATATGCTAGTCAATTAGGCGATCATTAAATGCGCGGAGAGTAAAAACAATTTTTAACCACGTTTGCGGAAAACCCACGTGCCACGATTCCATTAATTTCAGTTAATTGTAGAACAGAGCAGAACTACAATCAGTCACGCGTAAAAATGAGATTCACCTCCACTTTTATCGCGAAAGCCCAGTGATAAATGAAATGATGATAGAAACCGAAATCTTTCTTTATATTATGGACAACAGTAAAGCGGCTATTATCCGATATAGACTTAGGCAACTACTATTTTTGTGATAGTCCGGTTGCAGAGTTTCAATGTAATCATGACAGGTGGTGATAACAAATATGTAAATCGAATTTGCGAGCTCTAGATAAAAACAGTAGCTTTCTATCGACAGAATTGCGTAACGCAACGAAACTATTAAAAGTTATTTAAACAACACATAAAGTGCGATAAATGATAAAATTATATCTCAACTGATGACTCAGTTACTCTATTTAGAATTTAAACTGTTGTTGTGCAAAAGATGAAATCTACGACTCTACATAACTTGCATTATAACCAAATATAGGTGCGTTTTATAATTGCGCGAAATATTAGTTTATGAACTGCATGAATTACATAATGAGGTTTGACTTTAACATGAGTTGAGTGCAGAATAAGCCAAGATTGCCACTGAAAGTAATTCTGCAAGTGCACAAACAGCCTCTTATTTGGTTTCAGTGCCAATTTCGAGGAAAATAGAAGAAAGGTAATAAAAAATTTTTAAAGAAAAATATAAGTTTAGCTTTATTGTGTAATCTTTCTAATCGCATGCATTTTCATTGTGTTTTCTTTCAGCAGTCCCCTTCGCTGCAATCCAGAGTAATAACGCATTCGTCGCCGATCGAGGTAGCGACAAGATCTGTTTATGCCGTAGATAATGAGCGAGTGTCTTCTCCTACTGTGGCCGTAAGCAACATTTAAACAAAATTTACGTTTTAACGACCTATGTGGTCATACCAGAAAGAAAGGGAGTTTATGATTACGGGTTCTAAATTCTCTAATTTCTTTACATTTGTATCATACAGATAATATTGAAGTCCATGCGTTCGTTATCTGTTGTCTTTGTTTGAAGTAAAACGTCAAAGTTCGACTTATTATGTTGAAGCTAACTATTAAACACCTATTTATTTAATCCGCTTAGTAAATTTAATGCGGACTAGAATTTTATAATGTGTTAAATGAAAAACATTTAAAGTTATATATGTCACAGGTTAGTAAACCAGATTAATAATGAGCTTTTATAACTTAAACACATGTTTTCATGTGAATCCCTGCATAATCTGGTGACATCGACAGTGTTTAACAATTAGATATTGTTTGTTGCGGAGAACTAAAAAAATGAAATTGTGAATTATGTGTTGCGCACTTAGTGACAAATTAGTTTAAATAGAACCGAAGGATAAACCAAAGGCAGCATGAACGGCAGGTAAAATCTCACGTGCACATTTATTTTGTGAATTACTGGCAACTCATTGGTTGGAGCCGGTATTACGCTCTTTACCAACGATATATTTTAGTGAGGAATATGGGACAATTGGATGGTATAATCTGCTATACGAATGCGAGAACATGCAGTAGTGTAGCTAACTTCATATGAAGTTTTCGACAATGCAACTTCAAAGCCAACTCACTATATGTATAATATATAAACGAAGTCTTTAAAGTGTTCCAACACTATCTGTTAAGTCAGTACATGATACCAACACTATGAATGCCGAAAAGTAGATAATAAAAACGTTATGGTTTCCGAGGTAATACATTACACGAAAACAATGGATTTCAAGGTATGGCAATATTCACCAAAGTTAAGAATTACGACTACATCTGAACAACTGTTACTCCAGCAAATCCATGCACTCCGGGCTTGATCGACACCGGTTATCTTTTTTCGCTGAAGCTATTACATCATTTAATTAAATATATAAAAGTTAGATACTGTTAGCTGCGGAGAACCGATATTAAAGCAATTATGTATTAGGTGTTGCGCACCTGGTAACAAATTATTTCAAATTTGACCCGAGAGAGTAAACCATGGTCAGCATGAACGGAAATTATAATCTCGTGCACATTCGTTTCGTGCTTCCGGGCAACTCATCAGTCGGAGCCAGTATTACTAACATTTATCCAAAGAATAGTCTTTTAGCGCCAATGTGGTACTTATTCAGGATAATATAGCCATTTTCTTTAATTATAAAATACCTTTATTTGTATTTTATAAAATGCTCTTGGCAAGAGAAATTTCTAAACATATATATTGGCATATTCTCTTTTAGATATCTTTTTTAGAAAAGGGTTAATATAAGTTTTCTGGAATTGCTTGTCACTATTAAAATTAGTTTATATCTGATATTGAAAAAATATGTGAATTTGACATTGACATAACGTTAGGACTTTCTAGCTGTACTACAAATAAGAAGAGGCCGCTTAGTTTGTCCATAGGATCATTGTCAAATTAAACTTCAATGAGAGGATTTTAAAAAATGCACATTTTGTCCGTATAAACTAAATTTGCATAATTTACATAATGCATTTCAACGGTTGATCCGTTTCATCTACACTGAATATTCTAAATCAACGGCCGCGCAGGAATTTGAACCAGAGATATTTCTTCCAATCTTGCAAATCATCAATTTTTCTACCCAAGTCGCGCATTGCATGCCATTTTCAGTTGTGTAAATTTTTACATTGTTTATATATAGTCTATCTAACAAGTGAGTATTATATAACTTTACTTGCAACATAAAATTCAAAAATAACGTCTCGAATCTGTTATTATAGGACTGATTTCATGCCACCTGGTGAAGAAATATATTTTTAGAAGGTTAGGGAGGGATTTATTACATATTTTTGTCTGTAGAAAATTAACATTGCGTAAGATAGCAAATAAAAACCATTCAGTAGAGGCATTTTATCTTTGCTGAACACTCATCAAGTATTGGCCGCAATGGTCACGCCGGGATGTGAACTACGGACGTTTACTCCAGAGTCTTGTAAATGATAAATTTTGCCACTCAAGCGGCCCAGTGATTGTCATTTTAACTGCACACCTTGTTCTGTTGCTTTTGATAATTAGTTTTTTCAGGTGTATCCTATAAGGCATTGCTTGCAACCTAATGTTTCATCAAACCATCCACAGGTCTGTACTTATATCAGTAGAAAAAATAAAACGTTTTTACCACATGTGGATGAATAATTTATTTAAAGAATTAAGGAAAATTTAAGTTTACATATTTTGTCATTATAAACTGGAAATAGCATAATATGGCCAATAAAATTCATCCAGTTCAATGATTTTATTCTATTGAAGTCTCTTAAATTATTTGTCTCAATGGCCAATACCGGTATTTCAACCACAGGCATTTCTTCCATTTTTTAAAATCATTAAATTCGTGACTAAAGCCACGCACAGATTGCCATTTTTTACTGCATAAATTCTATTATGTCTTTTGGTCAGTCTTTTTTATGTCTATCCTATATGGCTGTGCTTCGAACATAGTTTTCCAGTAAACTCTCCACAATTCTTTAATAATAGAAATGATTTCATGTCATCCGGGAAAGAAATATTTATTTAAAGAATAATTACAGGTTTTTATTGCATATTTGTTATCAGTATAATTTAGGCATTACATGTGAAAGGCAACACAATGCATATAATCTACTTGTTTCGTTGTTTTGAGTACTCTTATCCTACTTAAAAAATACTATCTCTAAATTTCATTATTTGAACGGTATACTAAACTTGTTTACTATGAGATTTGCTTCACGAAATCCGTCAGGAAAAATACCAGCCACACATTTAAAAATCAAAATTTGCACTTTGGATAATGAATTTGAAAAATATGGTAAGTGTCTGCCAATTGGCGTATAAGTCTGAACGTGTCTTCAGCTGTAAATATTTTTTTACGCTGAAATATGTGTTAGAGCATTGTGGGATATATCCTTTTTTTGAATAATTAAAATATATTTGCAGGCGATTACTGCATTTTATCTTTGCATGTCATGTTTTTGTCGACACGGCTATGTAGGCATACTACTACTTGGTAATATTCTCATTTAAAACTCTCTTCAAAATAACTATCCTTTCTGTTGATCACGACATGGTGTATTATATTTTACATTTTCGGTCACTATCGCGACTGGAATGCAATTTTTCTACTGCTTTATCATTCCGGATAGGTATCTCTCAAAGCTGCTCTAGTTTATAATTGTACCTCAGCTGGTCTAAACAAAATGACACGTTGGCTTAAATTTTATTAGTCAATTTTGTATTATGCTGTTATTTTTTCTGGTGACAGGTCTTTTTTTGCGACATCGAACAATGCCATCAAATAAATGAAGTTTACATTATATGATTAAAAAAATCGCGAAAATGTTGCAGCAAATTTAAGAAACAGCCATTTCATTAATTTGATGACGAACATGGATTATGATCTGCGTATGAGGCTTTGCATAGATTGATTGTCTTCAGACTAGATATTATTCTTAGCAGTGATAAATCTGCCTTTGCCAAAACTTCATCCAGTAGTCCAGTTTCGTATTTATTGGAAACTAATTACGCACTGTCCAGAATTTTCCGCGGACAGGGCTCCAACCTGGACACGCCTGCCACAGTAGCTGTAACCTTAACTACTAAGCCACTTTGCCTCATGCTACACACCATTTTATTTATTTGCTAACTAGTGATTCTCGGTTAGACGTTCTTTCCTGCAAAGCCTATATGGCATTTCTTTAAACACGAAATTCTAATTAACCGCTTCCAATCTATCATTATAGAACAGAAACCACGCCAGCTGGGGAAGTGATATGGTTATGTTGATTGTTTATGCTAACTTTGACATATCTTCTGGTTCCATTTGAACTTTCATGTTAATACCTAAGATATAATAACAGAATTTTTGCATTCGTATGAATTCTATTTAATCAAGAATATATAAATATCACGAAGCAACCTGCCTAGATTTGCTATTGCTTTAATAAATTAGGAGTTAATAGGTCCCAGTTTATTCATAGGTTTAAATGCCATAAACAACGACGCAAAAGTAGAACACGTGTTTCATCAAATTTGAGAGACATTTCCTCGATTTATGTGAACATTTATGCATAAATATGGCTAGTTTACACTGTTAGTAAAAATGTTAGCATGCAAATATTCATAAATTTTACCAGCTCTTGTCTTCAAAACTTTGAATTGCATTAATTTTTAAGATTTTTCCGAATGGCACAATGTTTATGTAGCTTCCTATTGGTTCATGCTCTTTTATATCGGTTATCAAGATACATAATTTTATTATTTGTGTATCTGCTAAGCCATACTTTCCTAATTTTTGATTACGCCTTTCTAAGAATTTGCTCGAACATTTAAGCATTGCTATTTATGTAGTATAAATTTAAAGTATATTTCCTTTTTATTTTTTCTCCAGGCAAACTCTGCTGATTGCGTTCAGCAAGAAAATAATTTTCAAGGAAGTAAGTTGCTCTACCTGGTTCTTATGAACTACCTTTTAATCTCAGTCAAAGTGTTTTTTATTTAAAAACGTTTTGTCTGTTTATCCACCCTTGAATGAAATGCGTTTGCATTTTTTGTTTATCATTAAGGTATAAAGCTTTTTACTGGCTAATTGTTTCTTCTTTTCGCAGGTCTATTAATTTATTTTCTTTGCTTAATATCGGCTAGATTTCCCTGGAAAGAATAACAAAATGACATAGAATGAATAACTATTGACTTCTGCTGCAATTTATCGAATTCTATGAAGTTCTCATTTCTTTTCTTTTCTCTATGGAATTTGATTTACTCATTGGCACGTCTAACTCATGTTTTTACCTATGTGTTTTATGTTCTCTAGACGAACCGCTTGCTTCAAACCTGTCAAGGAAACGTATTGCACTTGTTAGTGAATTTAATCGGCATGTAAATGCTGACTTGTGCTGTGGCTTAAATAGTGAAGACACTGCCACGTGCGAAGCTGTTAAGGAAACAAAATCGACGGCGCACAATGTTCAAAGAAAGAGTAATGATTTGTCAAGTGCAGGTGAATTGAACCGATTTCAAATTTCACCAGAGGTGGCTACAAAGATAAATAAAAGTGATCGTGTAAGTGCATGTCTAGTGTTCATTTTCCGTTAATTAACACAGTCTAAAGTTTTTATTTTCTTTTACTTTTAACTATTAAACCTGGTGAATTCCCTTAACGAACAGGTTGCACGTGGTACATTATTTTGTAATGCATATAACGTCATATTTAGAATAATAAACAGTACGATCTTATACCCCATTGTTTTCTTATATTTTTCTATGTTTAATAAGTGTTTGAAACATATTATATGTTATATTTTAATTCTATTAAGCTACAATAAATGTACTTTGCAATTTACTTCGTAAATATCACACTACCTATCATGGAGTCTTTATACCAATTCTGAATAAATTGAACCCAAGATATATAATAACAAGAATAATATTATTCTTTTTCTATAAAACATAAATGTATTGCGTTAGTGAAAAATGGCCAGTATATGCGTTGTAACGGCTATTAATTGTGAAAAATGGCATATTTTTTCGGTTAGTAATTAATAGATGCGAATTATTTCAAAATTTCCACAGTTTAAATCTAAAATATTTATAATGGTATTCAGAAGTAAAGAAAAATGATGGCACTTGTAAGGCAATTTTTTGTGGCTTTCCTTATGAAACAACAGGGTTCCTTTTTAAAATTAAAAACGTCTTCCTGCAAGCAAGTTTTTCTTTTCATTTAAAGAATCTGAATCCTTTAGTTTACAAAAAAATGTAGTGACTCTTGATAAGACACACAAAGATATGGTAACAAATTTTACATTTAAAAAAAATTAGCATCAAAACTCAAACTTTTGCATTATATTTCGAATTGATATCCAAATTGACTGCACTGAATTTATGTATTAAACTCGTTTATATTTATAAAATTAAGTGAACCTCCATATTCGGTAAAGCTTCAAAATTAAAAAAAATATAAATTAAATAAACATATCAAAATGTATATATATGTATATATGTAAATATATATGTGTATATATGCGAATATATATATATATATATATATATATATATATATATATATATATATATATATATATATATATATATATATATATATACAGATTTGTAACAGGTTTTTGATTATATATTTGTCAGTACTAAATAAAATTGCCTGAAAACGCGTTTTTGGATATATACATAATTAGTCAATACAATATAAAATTTGATACGAACAGGTTTCGAACCTGTAGACGTGGCTTAGGAGTCTGTGGCTTTATCCACTGTGCCACTCTATCCCACACTACACAGTTTTTTATTTACTAACAAATTTTTCATTGTATTTAACCAGTCGTCGAACAACATAACAAAATTACCGCCAGCCGCAACGCACTCGAGCAACCTAAAAAAACTACCGCCCTCGGCAACGCACTTAAAACAACATAACAAAACTACCGCCAGCCGCAAAACTGGTTAAATACAATGGGATTGGTGTTTACTTCAAGCTCGCAAACTTGATTTAAAGAATTGTTACCACCTCCCGCGCAATCAATTATTGTTAAAAGGTTTATTTGGGTTGCTTCTATTTTAGTTGTTTTAGTTTTATTTTATATCGTATCTCTGTAGACCTAAGCTTCCAACTAGCCAATACCTGTCTACCATTATTGAGTAGTCGCCACGCTACCTGGCGAAATGATATTGATATTTAATTGAGGATTTATAGTAGGATGTTGTATATATATATATATATATATATATATATATATATATATATTGCACTTGTAGACGCCTGTTTTAAATCAAATGGTGAATACACGTCTGCTATTGCGCAACACATCATCGAAACATCGCACGTATGTTCTCCAGACGTAGCATTCAAAGTAATTACTAAATGCAAAAACAAAAAGGGAGCTAGCCACATACAAAGCCTTATGGATAAACAAATTGCAGCCGGATTTATGTAAGCAGAAGAAGCACGTACAAGCATTGAGCTTGAACTGGATGTGACGCACGCAATTTGATTGGTTTCTATTTTTCACACTCTCTCTATGTTCACATATTTCTATCTTGTTTTGCTTTCCAATTTATATATATATATATATATATATATATATATATATATATATTTATTTATATAACATTCAGTATAAAATAAGTATTGCATAAATCAACAAATAAGATTCGTCAAGTAGACATGTTTCGTCCTTTTCAAGAACTTGTTTTTACTGTATAAAATATTTCGAGGAATGAGCTCATACTGAAAACTGTTTCCTTTGGAGGTTTACAGTCACGTGACTGCGCCATAATTCCTGCGCTCTTGAAGTCATTTTCTGACATACAATAAATTATATTTCGGTTGGGCTTTCCTTTAGTTTGAGTCTCTTTTTCATTTCTTGGAAATACATCTATAAAATAGCCACCTCAGACTTGTCGTTATCAAATAGAAATCACGCCACCAGTAGAAATGTTATTAAATTAAAGATTTATGGTGGAAGTGTTGTCAATATTTTTTATGGAACATGGAGGTTTGAAATGCGTCAGTACATGTAACTGACGGTAGTTTTGCTATGTTGTTCAACGACTGGTTAAATAAAATGGGATTGGTGTTTACTTCAAACTCGCAAACTTGATTTAAATAATTGTTACGAGAACCCGCGCAATCAATGATTGTTTAATAATATATTTTAAAGTTTGGTTTAGTTTGCAAAGGAAATTCATCAGCAAAATTGATTTGTTCCTTATTTAGAACTCGGCAAGTTCTTGTTAGAATTTGTCTTGACCAGAAACTTTGATTTGAGTCATAGATTCATACTAATGCGACGCCTCCGCCGAATACTACATGAAAATGTCAGTTAGGAATATTCATAAAAAATAAAAACATTAATAAATATGTAACAGTTAAATACTGTTTGTTGCGAAGAACTAATATATATGCAAGTATGCATTAGGTGTTGCGAACCTAGTAACAAATTAGTTCAGTTGTGACCAGAAGGATAAACCAAAGGCAGCATGAACGGAAAGTATAATCTCATGCACATTCTTTTCGTGCTTACTGGCGACTCATCAGTAGGAGCCGGTATTACGCCCTTTAACCACTATATATTTGGTGAAGAATGTGGAATAATAGGACGGTACAATCTCCTAGACGAATGTGTAAACCTGCAATAGTGAAGCTAACATCATATAAAGTCTACGACAATTCGACTTCAACGCTAACTCACACTATATAATATATATACCGAGTCTGTAAAGGATACTAACACTATGGCTATTGTGTTAGTAACTGATACCTTTTTTGAAATCGATGAGTACCGGATACTAACACTATGGTTTCCGAGTCGATACATGATACCAACCTGATGGATATAAATTTATGCTAAAGTTCACCCAAATTGAGAATTACAACAATTTCCGAACACCTGTTACTCCGGTTACACCATACACTCTGGCCTTCATCGATATCAGTTATCACATTTCGCGGTAAGCACGACATCATTCAATTAAATATATTACAGTTAAATATTGTTTGTTGCGGTGAACTAATATATATGCAAGTATGTATAAATTGTTGCGAACCTAGTAACAAATTAGTTCAGTTGTGACCAGAAAGATAAAGCAAAGGCAGCATGAACGGAAATTATAATCTCATGCACATTTATTTCGTGCTTAATGGCGAAATGTGATAACTGATACTTACTTATGTTTTAGTAAGCTTTGCATTACTTGTAGCCTATTTAGCATCTCGTCGTCCTAAATTTCTATCTAACTACCAAGGATCAGTCTTTAAAAACAAAAAAAAAACATACCCCCTAAGATAATTTAAATGAATTTAAATTTTTTTGCAGTATACCAAGGATATAGATGTATTCAGTATGAACCATACACAGCATGATATGAAAAATACAGGTTATCAAAGTAACTGGTTTTGTCCTTATTGGGATCTCTGGAAAAAAATGCAAGAGTTTGGCGCGTTATATGTTGGTATGCTACTAACAACTTACAAGAGAGACAACAAAATATAAATTGTATTTGCGGGTGAAAATAGTACATCATGTGCGGCAGGAGTGGCGCAGTGCTAAGAATGCGGTAAATTCTAGCAAGTGCTTGATGATATCCCAACGATGACGAATCGGTCAATTTGATAAATGCCCCATTATTGTTTTATTCAAAGTTTAGTTTATATTCGCGACAGGTATGTCATCAAAGTCCTGAGAATAAGGCTGGCTTACCGGATGGCATGGTTTCTTTTCTACATTGACAGATCACGGTTCGATAGTAAGAAATTTAGGTCGACGTACTTTCAAATAGACTAGACCAATATAAATGTTTAACAAAACATATGTATGTTAAGGAATGAAAATTTAGTTTTAGTGTCTGTCAGGGGTAGCGCGGTGGTGTTTGTGAAAGTTCTATTTGTGAAGTTAGATAGAGTACAAAATTTTTCTAAATTGGTGTATGAGAGAAAAGACACATTGCGAAGTAACTAGGCATAAAGGTTAGAATCTATTTCATCATATTTGCTGTTAAAAGTCTGTGTTAAATTTTAGTTTTTGCACTTTATTTTCGACCATCCTGCTATAATCGTAAAAAAATGTTTAATTAATTTATCCTGCTTGAACTTTTGTGTATATATGTATATTGTGTATATTTTTATCTAATTAATTTATCAAGCATTAGGTCATCTTATGGTCAAATTGACTAAAATAGAGAGGAATAGTGTTGCCTAATTGTTATTTAGTCATGTTTCTTATACGTGAATTTAAGTCCGCATGCCAAAATTTATCAAGTTGCTTTTATGTGGAAATGATTATTTTTAATTGTTGTCTAAAGTCTAATAAGATGAGGTCATATCAGCTGACAATACATTACACGGTTTCTTTCCAATTTTAGTACTAAATTAATTTATTTATTTCCACATCTCGACATGGGAATTAGGGAAATTGCTATTATCGAATTGGGTTAATTGTACCAATGGGAGAAGGAAAGAAGTCTACAAAACTGAAGTCAGACTATAAAGACCGTTGCTCTTAATTATGATATGTAAATTTGGTATCCCAGTTTGCTAGAATGGTCTAGTGAAATTAGCGTATTTATTATTACTTATATTTGAACGTTCAGCCCACACACCAAATTATAATTGAGTGCTTTTAAATTAAAATATTTTTGTGATTTTTTTGTTTGGTGTATAATTTGATGAGGCCATATAAGCTGAAAATAATCTCACTTTTGTCCCAATATCCTCTTATTAAATCCGTCACGTGAAATTATTGAATTCTCCATGGGATAGAAATGTCGGTTATAGATATGTCAATTATTCTCCACCTAAAGGTAACCAACACATCAGTTATTTTATGAATGGAAATTGTGTATCACGTTCCGCCGGTGTGGTGTAGGGCTTGGAGAGCATTTCTCCGAAGCATGTGTCATGTACGAGCCCCGGTCGACGTAAATTATTGTAGTATACATATATTTATCAGAAAAACAACTTTTCCGCGCTTTGGCGGAGTGGTAAAACGACACAGTTTGTTCAAACATCCTATAGCGGACTCGTCCTCAAAATTTTGCGGGCTTATTCCTTTCAATTATTAACTAAGTTAACTTAATGATGCTCGAACGGCTGTCCCAGTCCCAAAATGAATTCTGGAAACACAAGTAACAGCGTAAACATAAGGTTTCGTAGAGTAGCATACACAATATTCTTAGCTAATATAGTTTCCCCGTATAAACTCTACAGACAACAATTCTAAATAAACCTATCTCTACAACTACGGTCAAAATTTCACAAAATAATTTTCTTCATCGAATGGAGGCCAAAGAACGTATTGTGGTCTGCAAGCCTAAAATTCAAACATAAGATACTTAACTAAATTATCTCTAAACAACTATCCTTCTTCGTCATTATGATTAATATGGGTGATGTTAATAAACCATGAATCAATTAAAGTAAACTTGGACAAAAGTTATGCATATAGGGACCATAATTAATAATTTTTTTATTGTTTACATTGCGTGTGCGAATAAAAAAACACAACAATATGCTAAATCTCAGACATTTACCAGAAAATGCGACTAAATTCTTTCGAAAGCTAATCTCCACCTGGGCGATCTAAAATCAATAAAAAAGTTATTTACATCTCTATCAATTGAGTACAAAGTAAAAGAAGGAAAACCTGACTAGACGCACAACCACGATTGAACCGAGCAGTCATTTCGCTATGAATTTGCACTACTAACCACGGATTTTTCTAGGCAATCGGCTCTGTCTTGCTGCACTGCCACGGTGAGCGCAATCAAGGATGCCATTGGTTCTTATCGTAACATTTTCTGAAATTGCACAAGCAACTTGGTAACAACAGTTTAATTTTGCACCCGCTCGATTAATTAGCATAATGGCCCATTAAATTTATTGTTTGCGTTGACTTTTGCGCTTTTTCGTGGTTTGAAAAATGAACATGTACATATTCAATTTGACGAAAGGGGCCGTATTTTTCTTCATATGTATGCAGTTAATTTTGCCAAAGTGAGTATGAAAATGGTATGCTGTTCTAGTGACGTATTTGAAAGTATAAACTGTTGTGCAGCGCGAGTCACATCCTCGGTGTCATCGTCGAGACGTATGTCTATACAAGAAAGGCAAGCGCCTGGATATACAGACGGCATCTGTCAGGCCAGTGTATCTTTAAAAATACCTGTATACGCTTAACTAAACTTGACTAAAATAGCGCTGACAGGCAGTTGTCTTTTTTCGCTAGAAACAACTTCAACAAAAAACATTTCCGGTAACATACTTAAACAAAATTATTTCCATTCCCTATCTTCGCAATATGCCAATAACTGAACAAGGAATTTTTAGATAATACTTACGCTAGATGAAGTTCAAAATAGGAAGAAATATCCGTTATAGGTGAACATATTACATAGTTAAACGAACGTTAGTGTTTATATATCAGGTGTTTATATCAAGAGCGCAACCTTGATTATAATAATAGGTGAACATATTGTTGCAAAGTCACGGTTGAAAACAAATTGGATTCTCTGTATGTCATTTAAAAGCAAGAGACAAAAAAAAATACGAAACAACGCACAAGGTTTTTAATGCGAATTTACCTCAACTCGATAAAATAAACCAAAAATGAGCAAATTTTTAAAATAATTATTTTTCTTATTTTTGCGTTCTGTTTTGTGGTTGTCATTACAAAGATTTGAGAAACTTGCGCGCAGTTGTTTGTTGTACATCATATCTAGATTCTTAAGTTGGTCTTTCTTCAAACATGCGAGTTATATAATTAAACGAACATTGGTTGCGCGGGTGGTGATAACAAATATTATAATCAAGGTTGCGGTCTTGATATAAACACCTGACCCATTAATTACTTACATATGTCAGTATAAACTAAGAATTGTTATCACCACCCGCGCAACCAATGTTCGTTTAATTATATAAATGTTCATTTCAATACCATTTCCCCATGTAATGTGGTGTCTGTTCAGTAATGACAGATTGGGCATGGTTAGTTGGAACTTTGGGTCTAAATGGATGCCATATGAGCTCCACCTAAAGGGAAAAATTGACTAACCAAGTTACATTAGTTAGTATATAACTGAAAATTGTGTGCAGTGTAGTGTGCGGCAGGATAGCTCAGTGGTTAGAGCCGCACATTCTTAAGCAGACGTGCCCAGGTTCGCATCCTGTCCGCGGCAAATTCTGGCCAGTACTTGATGAGTTCCCAATAAGGACGAAACCGGTCTACTGGATGAATTGCGGTTTTGTGAGTAACAAATTAAACAGAAAAGATTCATTTAGTAACATATTAATATTCAAATTAATGTGTAGCCATATATATATATATATATATATATATATATATATATATATATATATGTGTGTGTGTGTGTGTATGGATATTTATAAAAGGAATTTTGGTACGGTCTTATATGTGCAAATATTTAATCGTATCCATAGATATATTCTAGTGATGACTGATTGTGTGAAGCCTACGTTTTATATAAGTCTTTTGCACATCAGCTTTTATCTTGTCAATGTATGCAAGAACAAATTGTTTATAGAAAGTTTGACCGTAATGGCTACAAATAAGTAATTATGATGACCCTACAAACTGTAAATATTTACTGGTGAATACTTGAACAACCTTTTCACATAGAAAACTGAATAAACCATAACTTTGCTCCATTAGATAGAAAAAAATCTATGAAATGATCTCACAACGCTTTATGTTAATAGCAAAGCTTATGCAAAACTAGTGAACTATACATCAGGTTATATTAAAATTAATTTTGTTCAAGAAATGATTAAAATTTGGTATATTGTGTGTGTTTGTGAGTGTATTTGCATATGATTGTGTGTGTGCGTAAATGGCCACCTCTGCTTACCTTTTGCCCATTTTTGTAGATTGTAAATAATATAGCCTATTAAATTCCTTGTTGCTTAGAGAAACCGTTTTTTGACACATAATTACACATATATCATATGAGATGAGATCTGGCGAAACAGTAGCATTTTTGTTTCTATGAATCACCAATGCTGCATAGCATGTGCCAATATCGTAGTTATAAATTTGCATCACCAAGCAAATGCAAACTTTCCGTTAGAATTTTAATATTACCTTATAATTATTGAAATTATCTCTAAATTCAGAATGTATTCGCGCGTCGAATGGCGGCGAAGGCGGCTTTGGCCCGCCAAATGGCCGCGTGCAAACAAACGGAGGCCTAACCTGCAAGCCTTTCAAACGACGTAGCAAGTTCTGCATTGTGAGGCGCTGAGCCATTTATACTGTGGGTTTCAACAAAACTACGACACGGTGAACATAATCCATCAAGATCGTCATTGGCATTTGGTCAAACAAGTGCTCAGTTCAATGCTTACTTTGCAATGCGGTTGCTGAACTTAACAATATTTGGATAAAGTATAATTCTCGATTTACCAATCAAATGTCCTTATTCGGTTTTACATTATTTTAAAAAAATGCCACTTTTACTATTATTTCGCACAGCCATTTTATCTGTTTCATGGTGTAGCTATCGGCAAGTGTAACGATAACTAATCATTCTGCTTGTAGAACAATTTTTGATCGAAAGTTTTCAATTTTTCAGCACAGAATCGGTTAGCGTGCAACTGCTTTCTGCCTAGCGTATAGAATTTCAATGAAAAATTGCTCCACAAAAACGTTTCATTGGCGCCTTTTGCAGCGCTTTTTTTAAATAGGCCGTATTTTGCTAAATATTTGCCCTACAATATCCCTGAATCCAAAAAAGATTTTAATTCATCTTCTATTTCATCCCTATTCGTTTGCTTTTCTACAAAGTGCCACTTATCGGTGTCATAAACATTCCACGGCGTTAAAAAGTATTACATATGTTTGGTAGAAATTGAAATTCCGTCGTAAAGTCCATCCCCTCCTCAACGTGGTACGACGGTGTCAACCATGTCTCGATGGCCGATCGTACATGGGCTAACGGGGCTATGGCGGTGGTGTCACCAGGGCGTGGTGGATTTCCGACCGGCAATCGGATCTCCTATAAAATACCACATGAGCCCGACGACGGCACCATGACTCGGCGTGTGTTCCCGCCACAAAGGGTTCAACAGCCACAGGATTACATGGACTCCTGGACAGTACCCCGTACTTCCGAATGGCGAATGAGCTCTCAACAGCCACCGGCAACCATGCAACTTACTGCTGCCTTGCAGACTGCGCTTGGATGTGCAAAGGCTAGAGGTGCGTCCTCGATCAAAAAGCCGAGTGGTGAGGGGACACCACTTGTACCAAATTCCCAAGAAACTCCATGAAATGTCACATGGAGCCGGCTTATCCTCCAAAAGGAGTCAGCCGCAGTAAAGTAAGTAAGTATGATATATTTATTCTGCTATATTTATTTTGGATTAAGCCTTTAGGTGATACATTTGTTATGCCACATATATAGCACAGGTAATAACTGTTACAAAAGTGGAGATCTATAAATTTCAAATATTCGATTGATCCCCGTTTCCAAGTACGCATTGTGGTATGAACGATGTTGAAGCCTTCGGAGCATAGGAACGAAACAACATCCACCCACCACGAACATAAACTCGATGCGTACTTGGAAATTCGGATCAACACGATCTTTGCAAAACTGATTGTGAAAAGCGGAACTTTACTTTCAAGAAAAGCAATCCCGTGTAAAGTATATCTCTTTATAGACGAAATATCTTTTATAAACTGATATAAATATATGAATGTATTTGCTTGAACTCATTCTAAATAAAAATAGTTTGTTTCTATATTTGGCTAACTTGCAAACGATTTCAGGTTGTTTAATTGATATTACTTGGTTTTACTTTACGGCTGCACGAAAGAAAAACGTTGTGGACAGATTAAGTATATCAAAAATTCACTATTTTAAAAATGAACAATCATACGATTATATATTCAAATATTCATTAATAATTACATATCGTTTACAAATATATACGCAATTAACTTTTTCGTTGTTTGTTCACCTATAGATGGAATACGACAAATATTTGCCAATGCTTGATGTAATTTCGTTCCATTTCTGACATTCAAATAACAATTACATTCCGTCAGGTCGATTAATCATTCTATTAGAAGCGTCATTATATTTTCGACTACATTGGTTTAAAGAATCTTTTTAATTCACCTTATTACAAATAAATCACTTCTTTCATAATATACACAAAGTTGGAAGGCGATAAGGAGAACGAAACTTCCCTAGTCTAATGACATTTAGTAAATGTAGAACTTCAAAGTGTGAAAGTTTACAATTAAAAATGCTAAAGTAACAAAATATCTATAATATTTAAATTAAGAAATAGACCTGGAATTGAAGTATAAGTTTATTATAAAATAGACATATTAAGTACAGTTAAGAAAGAAGTTTTCTTGTCAACTCGATCGAAATATCTGGCACTCTATATAAAGAAAGATTGAATTTAAGCATTATACAAAAACAAATGGGAAGCTGGAAACGCGGATGCTGAGACATGCATATAAGCGCAAATAAATCACCAGTTTTTATTCAAATCATATACAAACATCGTTTGTTTACCTAGTGGACCACTGAGGATTTTGCATACGACATCGTTTAGTCTAAGTTGCCAGTTCCTGTGCATTTTAGACTAACCAAAACTATCTTAGTGGAAAACATTTCCGCAATAACTGAATACACAGTTTATAAAAATCATGCCCTAAATAAGGTAGATTTCTATGTGTTCTTCAAAGGAAAATAGAAAAAAACTATTAAGAACATTGGAATGTGCTGCAAACAGCATCTCGAGGTCTGACTTATACAAACCGAAAAGTTCGTACATGATTTGTTTAGAATCTGGTTTATTGGGTTTATGCGTGTGAGAGACAGAGAGTGTAGACTTGCCTTGGAACGTGTATTTCATTCATCATATTTGTTTTTGTATAGTGTATGTATCAAATTCAGTTCAATTTCCCTTGATTTCAAAATTTAACAGAATAATTTTCCAGATAATACAGTGGAGCCATTATCGGAAGAGAAGAAAATGACATTTTAAAAACTGTTTTCTTTTGCAAGCTTTATACTTTTTTGAGGCTTCAATGTCTTATTTGTTTCTGAATTTAATTACAATTGTATTATTTATGAATTGTATTATATATGGATGAATATATATATATATATATATATATATATATATATTTATAATTATTCACTGCATAATCTGAAAAATATAGAGATTCTGCTGGGTACGTTATTGGACGTATAGAGGCAAATTGTTTATAAATGTATATTTCTGCCTGAAACCGTGTACGATTTTAAAAGTTTTTATAATTTCAAGGTAATTTTTGCTATCCTCTGGAAATGCGCTATTTATATTTCATTGCATAAAGTAAAACTTATCGTTAAATTCATTTATATATCTTCCCATTTCTTCATTGGAATGAATTTAAATCGAGGAAATGTAACAGCAACTAAACAGACTTCGATTCTAACACAAACATGCCTAAGTTTTGATGATATTTGCCATCTTTTTATTCGTTAAATTAAACACTAATATATTTGTCATACGATCAATGTCGTTCTATATTTGTTCGTATTGCCAAGAAATATCTTATTAGCGTCAGGCATTTTAAGAATAAATTTAAGTATGATTAATTGAATGATTAGCTTCTAGCGTGGAAAACGACCGAAAATATACTCAGTGTAACCAATAAATAACATTTAGTGGTTGTTTATTTTCTACAAATATATTAATTTTTAATCTGTTTTCTCGTTCTAAGCATTTTATATGTCATTTCGTTAGAAAAAAATGATTCATAATAATATGTGAATTAAATTTCACCAATTCAAAACGTTTTGGCAGATAAAATGCTTCTCAAATATAACCATATTTTATTTTTAATTTTCTATTTAAACGGGGCCTTATTTACGTTTTATCCTAAGCAATATTTGCGCTAATTACTGTACATTGTGTAACACCTCTAGGTTTATTTCAACATGTTATCTATTACTTCATTAATTTTTAACATTATGAAAAATTTTTCAACATTGCATTACAAATGCCGCATTCAATAATAGCCCAAGTCATAAGTTATAATGCTGGCATTATGTCTAATAGTGAGACTGGCGTGTTCATATGCATTATTTACTTTATTTCAGTAAATAATGCGATAGATTATAACACCCATCCTGAGATCTAGAAGCAAAACTTAATAGGATTATCAATAATTTTCCTCGATTCTTAGAGTAGATAAATATTGCCTGAGTTTTTCCGATTTCTTTTCTTAATTGAATTTCAATGGTGTAAAGTGAATTCCAACAGACTAGAAATTTCCAATTTACATCGCTGTCTTGTCTATAATAATATAATGAATTTTTTCCTCTCTACAATAGTCTGAATTCAACATATTAATGATATAAAGACTAATAAGCACATATCTCACCTTTCGCAGATTCAAAGACTGATCTACTCTAAGTTTTTTATAGTATGTTGTTTCCTTAAAGGAGAGTATTTGTTGATGGTTGGAACTACCCGCCTGTCATTTATCATAAAAATGGTCTACATCCTCATTTTTAAAATTTTTCATAAAGAGGACATATTATGATAAAATAAAATCTAAAGTTTCTTACAGAGTGTACATAATGTATACTTCGCCACAAGATGATTTCAGAAATGAGGCGTAGATGATTTTTAATTAGATCCTATAAACTTTTAATGATTGCATTCATTTAAATCATAATATAACTACGCTCGAGTGATAATGGTCCAGCATCATTATAAATTACATAGATTTGCATTCGATCTAAATATTAAGATTTTACTTAGATCACGAAATAAATGTACGTTAATTAGATTATGAAGTCTACATTATAACGTAATATTATATATATATATATATATATATATATATATATATATATATATATATATATATATATATATATATATATATGCGCACACAACTGATATGATTACATTGACAACCTTAAAAAACGTTGTCTAATATCATGTCAAAATGTGAAATGAATATTCAGAAAATTAAATATATTTGCTATAAATGACAGACCTAACATTCAAAACATAGTGCAGTGCTTTTTTATTTTTGTTAAGACAATAAAATAACTCAAAGTTACAGCTAGTATCACCTGTGGTAATCAACAAGTTTATGCTATAGTTGAGAACGTTCGATAATAAATTTAATGCTATGGGATCTAAGAAATTAAAGTAAGCAGATATACTCATTAATTAACCGGGAATGTTTAAGAAAACTAGTTAAGTATTTGGGACAATTTTCTTCGTATTTATAAATTTCTTGGTAAATCAGCTAATTGGATTACCATCCTTTAATTATAATTGACATTTGGTAAAAATAAAGGTGATGGAGTTTTACTGGTTAAGATCAACGCTCGATCGGTAGCTTTTAAAAACTTAAGCACAATTTTTTTTAATTTAGTAAGTAGATTATGCATTGAAACTAAATCTTACAATGAATTTCGAGTGAAAAACTGTTTCACTATGATACAAAACAGCATTATAATTATCATTGATTAAACTAAATACTTTTATTTTGCGTTATTTCTGACTGCCTTCTTTAGACAAGATTTTCATCGTTAGATTAGTTTTCGGCTTCTTCCATTTAGGCCACTCCAAACGACAGATTTAACTAAAATTTCTATAATAAAAAGCTCAAATTAAAACCGAGTCTGAAGATAAGAATATAAAAGAGAAATATGATATATTGAGAATGAAATTTGTGCCCCATGCCTTTGCTTAATTTGATTTCATTTGGTAATGCCTCTGATGATGTGTACTGAAAGGTGGATACGGAAATCCAATTGAAAACAGCTTCAAATAAAATGAGGCGATGGTCTTCAACATAAGGTTTAACATGAGAGTACGACAAAAAACTTACTTGTTGAGCCAATTAAAGTCTGCTTGTTGGTGGCAAAAATCTTAACTTAATGAAGCTTTTCGACAAACTGTTGATTATTTTTTGCAAAAAATATCATTATCTACCTTGAAAGAAGTAGTTTGAGCGAGACGCATCGCACAGCTCAAGCAAATAATAGCAAAATATTATTCAAAGTATTGAGCTCAAGGTGAACCAACTAGTTTTGATTCATTTTTATTACCACCTGCGCATCCTATGATCGTTTAATTTAATAAATGTTTAATTCAATACCAATTTCCGGGGTAGCATGGTATTTGTTATGTTAATAGCAGATTATGGGTGGCTTGTCGCCAATCTGGGTCAATAATGGTGCCTTATAGACTGAGCCTGAAGGAAAGGCTAGCTAAAAACATGACTTAGAATTTAAATAAAAATTGTGCTTTGTCTGTGGCGGGATATCTCGTTTGTTATAGTCACGGACTCCAAAGCAGAATTGACCAGATTCTAGTCCTGTCTGTGACTAAATTCTGGACATATCGTGAAGAGTTTCCAATAAAAAAGGAACCGGTTTTCTGAATGGACTGTCATTTCCACATTATTCAATTATTAGTCTCTACTGACAAATGTTTAGATATAATTTGTTTGTTATTTATATCTGGATCAAAACCGTCATATAAATGGATCAATAAAATCATTTTAGGCCTGTTGTTAATAGTGAATATGTGGGTGGCTTTAGGTGAAGTATGTGGCTGCTTATTAACATCCATTTGATATGGTTGAAATTAGGAATTTTTGCTGTAATTTCATTTTAAACATTGCTTAGAAGAAGTAAAAAATCAAAACTAGGTATTGAAATATTACCTGTGTTTTGTAGCTAACATAGGATGAGTTCCAGTTGTTTATATTGTAGGGCATATTTCGGATACTATTGCTAAAATCCTTTGGCTAAGAACCAAGCTAATATGGAAAGTGCGATGTTTTCTTTAGCTATATAATTTAAATTTATGACTGTCCTTTCACCAGATAGGTGGTGTCACATCTTTGTTAATGTCCATAGCTGCTATTTACAATTAAAAAAGTTAAATGAGAGTGCCTGAATAATACATTTCCCTTTACGCACGTTAGAATGTTTTATACTCACTATGCCAAATGACATAATTGATGTTGGCATGTTTTTTTAGGCTGGAGATCCCAATAAACCAAATACACTCTTCATAAAATCATGCTAAGGTAAGTGACAAAAATGAAAAAAAAACGAAACTTGCATGTTTAGAAGTTTACAAGAGTTGTACGTAGGACTGACTTGATTAATAACAGTTGTTGTCATTTCATTAAATAGGCCTATGTCACGTATGCGCATATGTACGTGCATATATAATTCGTTAGTATTTAGATAAATATACTTTGTACAAATATATATCCGTCTATATGAAACTGTAGTCAATAGATTTTAACGTGCTCTTTGCGCACGTTAGAAAAATGCTTTTATGCTTAAAGTATTAAATAATGTAAACACCAGGATGATCTTAATAGTCAGGGTGGTGGCAAGATAAAATAATTTTATCGAGGATAATGACAAAATGTAGTAAAACAGAGGCTTAATTAAAATATGAATCTGAATAAGTGAAAGTAAGACAAGAAAAATATGAAAACTATTTAACGAAAAAATAAGCAACATAAGGAAGAAAAAGGTAGAAGTTCATTAACATTAATAAATATAAAAACAATCAAAATATTTAAAGGATGTATTTAATATGATTGTATTATCAATAATTAATTAATCAGTAATGAGTTAATAAGCCCAAAACAATAAGCCGGTCCGGATCCACGTTTCTTAATATTTTACTGGAGCTAATTTGACTTTTTGTTTTGTGAAATAATCTTTTTCTGTCATTAGGTAATGCCTTGATCCCAATAGAACCCAACGTTTTTCCACCGCTACATCTTCATAATAATATCACCTTTTAATGTGATTTCGACAAACAAAATAATAAATCTCATCATCCGATTACAATTAAGAAGTGGTATGCATCTAAAGTCATTCCAGCTGATAATGTGCCCAGTAGCCACTACATGTCGGGCAAGATCAGATTTAGAAACAGGTTCATACTTACATGCAGTTCTTTGTTTCATTTTTAAATTTATTGGGTGCCTGATTTCAACAAAATACACGATATTAAAGTTGTTGAATGGGATTTAATATGCCCGTAATGTTTCTAAGAGTTCATTTCTTCCCTTTTGGTTACAGAATCTTGTGCCACGTTTGAGGGACTGTTATAATTCGCCTATTGATTTTACATTTCTGCCTAGATTAGCATCCGTTAGTGCCATGATCATAAGAAATTTTCTTCGTTCAATCAGATTTTACATACATCAAATTAGGAATGAAAGTTTTTTGTGATATTTAAGATTGTTGCCTCTATTAAATTAATAAAGTAATTACTAGCTCTGAAAATTTCACATAGGCAGCCTTTCTTGGAGAGGAAGGCCATATAGAATCTCTTGAGACCTAGAATTTCAACTAGCTACCCCAAATCTATGATAATATAACTGGCACAACGCTACATAGGGAAGTGTTATTGAATAGAATATTTCTATAATTAAGCGATCATTGATTGTGAGTATTGAGTAAGCAGAGTACAATGTAGAAAGACAATTCATCCAGTTGAACCGCTTCGTCTCTATTGAGAACTCTTTAAGTAATGTCCCGCATTTTTTTCGCGGAAAGTGCTCAAACATAGTCACGCCTGCTTCGGTTTTCATGACAGAACATACGCATATATAAAATTATTGTTGTTTATACTAACCTCGAAACTTTAACTTAAATAATTTTTTAAACCACTTGTGCAACTAATAATCTCTTAATTATACAAATTTTCAATTCAATAGTATTTACCCAGGTAGCGTGCTGCCGATTACATTATGACCAATTGTGTGTATGGCTAATTGGAACATAATATCTTAGTGGATACCATATTGTTTCTACTTGAAGTAAAGTTTATTCACGAATTAGTGTTAGTATATAAATCAAAATTGTTTTTATAGTGGCTAGAGCCACAGACACTGAAGCAAACTTGCCGAGATTTGTGCCCTGTCCTCGGAAAATTCTGGCCAGTACTTGAAGTGTTTCCAATGAGAAGAAAACCTGCCTACGGGATTAATTCCATTTTAAAAATTATACACTGCTTAGTTTATTTCGACAAACTTAATCATGAAGAGTTTCGGTATTATATCAAGCTCACAATCGTATTTTATATTAATGCATCAATATATTTATTATTGAAACCGACAATTTTTGTCATTTTAGAGCATCTGTAATTAGTTTATAAATTCTTTTCCGAAAAATATAATAAATGGAAGACTTACATATAATCATCATATCCGTATTGTGCCATAACTTAATTTACGTTTTATATTAACGTGTAATCCGAAAGGAACCATCGGAAACAATCTTGGGCCTCAAGAACCGTAATATTTGTGCAAAAAGCTCAACCATTCGTATTTCACAAGTTTATCAACAATTTCAACTAATCGATAAGACTTCATTAATGTTCGGTAAAAAATATAGAAATATTTTCTTATTCTGAGGCACAGAAATTCAGAATTTTAAACTATGAAAACAATCTTAATACAAATATATCTCATTCTAAGAGCGTGCTAACATGTGCTGATTCTAATTCCTTACTAACGGTCATATTATTGTATAATACATTTTTTTACACATATAACCTTTCAATTGGGTCTTTTGTCATGTGATTGGACAATTAGGGATTATTTAACTACTCTAACATTTTATTATTATATTCGGATCTACTTGTCATAGTCACAATTATATTTTTATCAATTTTTAAACGCATACAATTATTCGATCTTAGTTCAATTCTTAGGCGTTGAATATAACAATTGGGCTTACATTTATGTTCTTGGTGTTTTAATACAATTGATATTACGTATAGTTCAAATTTTACCTTATCCTTATCTGAATGCAGATGGCGTGAATTAGAACTCCACATGTTTCAGCTTTATACGGGTTAAATAACATTAAACATTGTTCAAACTGTTTGCTAGATTACAAAAGAAATATTTCCCACAAAAAAACCTAATTTTAAGCAATAAGCAAGCGTGTCCATAGAAAACTTGGATAAATTCGCTTATATAGAAATAGTTTTATGAAAAATATAATACTCTATAAATGAATTCATGCAAATAAACTTTTTAAAATTGTGTTACAATTGTTTTATTGGCATTTGTTTTTATTGAATACTTTCGTAATGACAATATGAATGTCTGAGATTTATTCAACGTCTCCTATTGTTGAAAGCTGCATCCTAAAACTTCGCATTTACTTTGTCTGCTTTTATGCAAAATCGTTGAGGCACATAGAAACCTATTGATGCATGGATATGCAATTTATCACTAGCGGAGTGAGCATAATTTTATGTAAGCTATTTCCTATTGCACAATTAATTGTTGTTTAATCTGCAAACTGTCTATGCTGTTGACTTCTATAAGTTGGACTGTCCAACTCGTATTAGCAAATGCAATTAGTACTAATATGTGTGGTAAAAATATCATTATAATAGCATTTAAAAATATTAATTTTAGCATATTTTGTTTTTAAATATGCAAAAATGTTGTAAGCAGATTTGAATTGAAAAACATCTTATATATTAAAACAAGTGCTTTCGCCTCATCTTATCAACTGATTTATTGAAGAAGTAAGAGACAGGAATTTATTTTGTACAAATAGCAGATAACTGTACAAAGCAAACACTATACAAAATAGATGAAATTACATATGTCCAGCGTGTTTAAATGAAGAAAAACCTTTAAAAGATTAAATACTGAAATACCTTACATGCTAAAACTATTTGAGATTACACATACCGGACATAAACAACCTACGCAAGCTGTAACACAGTTTTGCCTGTGCTCGTTCTCCTAGCGAATCATTAAAGAAGACCATTGAGTTTGTGCCTCAATATTTAAATGATAATTGATTAAAGAGCGGACTGAGTGAAGCCGAGTATGAAAGATTACTTTACATTTGAGATAAAATATAAGATTTATTTTTAATGTTAACCTATAAAAAATAAGAGAATTTTTGCAAAGTTGTTCGACGACTGGTTAAATACAATGGAATTGGTGTTTACTTCAAACTCGCAAGCATTATTTGAAGAGTTGTTACCACCATCGTTTTAAGCAATAATTGTTTAATTGTAATACCTATATATATATATATATATATATATATATATATATATATATATATATATATGTCTAACACACATTGTACATGACTGTAACTGTCAGCTGCACAATGACTATAAAGTCACGAGTATTGATTTTTTTGCAGCTATCGCTGCATATATATATTTATATAAACAATCATTGTTTTATTAATGCATAGAGGTATTGCAGCCAAAGTTTCCAGTCAAGTAACATGTATGAGAGACTAATAAACATGAATGCCGCATATCTTATTTTACATTCCATATATATATATATATATATATATATATATATATATATATATATATATAGATAGATATATACCTTGAAGACTTGTGAGTTTGTCGTCGTACTCTTATCATGATCCTGGTAGGTCCAAACGCGTCAGTACATGTGACTAATGGTAGTTGGATTAGGTTTGCGACTGTCTAAATGCATTGCGATTTGTGTTTATATCAAGTTTGCAGACTTGATTTAAATCATTTTTATCAACACCTACGCAATAACGGATTGTTTAATAGGAACTTCTCATGTTACTATGTGGATATAATTTTAGTTAATTTAAAGCCGTATGAATACTAAAGCACAACTTGGTAATTGACATCAGAATATTAGCCTTAAAATTTAAAAGTAAAATATCTGCATTCTTGTTTTCCTTGGTTTTTTGGTAGAAATTCGAACAGATGGCATATTGTTCAAATCAGATTGCGTCAAGTAAACTTGGAAAGCCATAAATTTACATTTCAACAGTTATCGCCCCCAGATTAAGTAAAGGCAGCTTTGTACAGAATTTTTGGGATACGTCTGCGTGTATTTGTTCGCATGACTTTTGCGAACTGTATTGGATATTTTGTAAGATAGTCTAATAATTAACGGTTGCTACCAAATTTTCTAAATAAGTATAACCAAAATGATGAAATAGAACCAATTTTAAATGTTTGTGTAGCAGCCTATGTAAGTAAAAGTTCAAAATAAAGAAGTATTGCGTTGTGTATGGCCTCCAGGTGTTTTGTAGATGGCACTGTTTAGATTATATCCACAAAAATTTATCCTACCTTGTGTTAAAATAAAGCCTCCACTGCAATCTGCATCGAACGCTATCTTCAGATGGAATTGTGCCCGTGAACAATCCCACGTAAAGATTGAATTCACACTGGTCGTAGCACCTACCGTGTACGAGCGTGTTTAACAAATTTTTATTGCACGTAAATCCGTAAACAAACATGCCTTTACGCGGAAATTACTTGACGGTACGTGAAGAATTCCTAATGAGCACAAAACCTGTCTACTGAATGAATTGCGTTTCCTACATTGTAGAACTTCCAGATTGTACTAACGAATGTAATATAAATTTTGAATGTTGGTTTTATTAAGATCGCAAACCTGAGTCTAAAATAATTGAGACGGTGCATTTTATTCTTTATTAAGCCTAGGCGTGTGCGCATACTTACAAATTTTGTTGAAAATGCTATAAATAGACGTTCTTGAGAACTGTTCAAAGCGAAAAAAATTGCTCTTACACTAGCATTACTGTAGGAATTCAAAGTATTGTGTTAAAAGGTGTTTAGTTTTTTCTTCTAAATGAACGTTCTTAACTTATAAATGTATATTTCGTAGACTGTTTCGTCGTAAACCATTGTTTATTGCTTTGTCGTAATTAATTCGTGCGTATTTTTTGTAAGATTTGGCAAAAGCGCCACCGTAATAAATATGTTATGGTTATAAATTTCTAGATATATATATTTTGCATAGTTGATAACAACACAAAATTGTAGCCTACAAATAATTTAATGTAGAAAACAAGAATTAGGCTAACGTACATTATATAGATGATAATGAATTTATTACCTAATTATCATTCGAAATAAGCCACACACGACATGAACTTTACAGTTATATAAAATTTCTGTTTCTGCCAAACTTTCTAATAAGTAGAGCTTATTCGACATAACTCTCGACCGAACGATCCAAAACTCTTTCTTGTTTGTCATTCTAGAACAGACACCACGCCGTCTGAAGAAATAGAATTGAAGTTAACATTTTGTAGAAGGATTTTATTAAAAATATGCTGTCAATACATACCAAGGCTTACATATAGTAAAAAATTCAATGAATCATGTAGACCGGTTGTGACATTATTGGCCACTTAACATGTAATTTCTCGAACCGTGGCAAATTTGTTTTTTTAAACCTTTACTCAGAAGGAAAGATTTAGGAAAATATGTTATTGTATAGATAAAAATTGCATGCTTTTTTTGCATGAGAGGAAGTCTCCTCAGCTGATATGCTGCTATGCTAGCCGCGGTTGGATTAGCTTTTCGAGCACCTGTCACGATAATTCTGAAAAGTATTGGCTGAGTCCTCAATAATTAAGCAAGCAACCTAATTAAAAATTGCATGATTAGTTTATATTGGTAAAATATGTTTAATAAAATCCTACCATAAAAATGTTACTTCACAATAACTTTTCGGGGTCGCCAAAATGGATGGTGTATAAACACAGATTGAGGTCGACCGGTGGGAAATTTGGTTTGAAAGCAATCTCGAGCAGGCTTCATCTGCATGAAACACTGACCATTCGACAAAAGTTGGCATATAAATGAAAATTTCTTGCAGTGCGCACCTTGGGTGGCGCGGAAGGTGAGTGTAAGACTATAAGGTGAATGCGCGCCGATTCGATTATCAGTTGCTTAAATTCTGGTATGTCATTTTCAAACTGCCAATGAGGCCGAACACGTTTGACTTGAAGAGGTGCGTTAGCTACTGAATGGGTTTTTTATATATTCCGGATATATATATATATATATATATATATATATATATATATATATATATATATATATATATATATATATATATATATATATATATATATATTCTTTAGAAATACGAGCTTCAATTAAATTCACTGTACGCTTACTGTGCGCAAAAACAAAAAAAAATTATCAGATACAAGAAACATGTCTTTCAAATTATCTCCTCAAGTATCTACTAATGAACATATCTTTATATATAAATTGGAAAGCAAAACAAGATAGAAATATGTTAACATAGAGAGAGTGTGAAAAATACAAAAACCAATTAACTGCGTGCGTTCAATCGACGTGCGATGTTTCGACGATGTGTTGCGCAACCGTGCAGACGTGTGTATCACCATCTGATTTAAAACAGGCGTTTAAGCTGCCAATGTTCTCTCAATGGAGTAATTAACAGCTTGTTTAATATATATATATATATATATATATATATATATATGGTGACCACATTTGCTAAAATTTAGGCAGATATTCCTGTGCCATCTGGCCTTGAATTTTGCACATAAAACCACCGTATAAAAATAGTTTGCTCTTTTTTAATGGCTTCTGGCACGCAGCAGTCAATGATTTGAACACAGTCGAGCTAATACATTGATTAAAAAAACTATTCGGGCGCAGGCATTTATAAAGTGTAATCTGCTAAGTCTCGGCAGCATTAAGTAGAACAGGAAGCAAGGTTCACATAAAGACCTTCAACTTTGTGTTCAGTGGAATAGGCATGACAATAATGTGTGATGATAAGTGTTAGACTCAGAACCAAATGTGCTTCGGTTCCAGCCACTGCCACGGAAATTTACATTTTTCACTTAAAGAGATACCAAAAATATCAAAACAAGTCCACTTGATCATTTGCCTTCGTACTTTTACTTTTTACTTTACTTTACTGCGGCTGACTCCTTTTGGAGGATAAGCCGGCTCCATTGATTTCATGGAGTTTCTTGGGAATTTGGTACAAGTGGTGTCCCCTCACCACTCGGCTTATTGATCGAGGACGCACCTCTAGCCTTTGCACATCCAAGCGCAGTCTGCAAGGCAGCAGTAAGTTGCATGGTTGCCGTTGGCTGTTGAGAGCTCATTCGCCATTCGGAAGTACGGGGTACTGTCCAGGAGTCCATGGGGTTGTGAAGGAATAGAAGTTGTATTTTTTATTATATATATATATATATATATATATATATATATATATATATATATATTATATTCAAACATGTGCGAAATATTTTTAGCTACATCACATCACAAATCTTCTTAAATACATTTAATTTAATCGGTTCGCTATCTTGATCTAAACACGTGACCCATTATGTACATAATTTTTTTAGTATAAACCAAGCATTGTGTGGTGTAGAAAAGTCAATTCATCCAGTAGACCGGTTTCGTCCTTATTGGGAATTCATCAAATTCTGTCCAGAATTTTGCCGTAGACAGGGCTCGAACCTGGGCATGTCGGAGTCTGATGCAGTAACCGCTGAGCCACCACGTCGCATATTACAATGGGTCAGCTCTTTGTATAAAAATGTCAAACTTCATTAATGTAATTTTTATCACCGCTCGCGCAGCCTATGCTCTTTTATTTATATAAATAGTAATCTCAATACCACTTGCCCAAGTAACCTGGTATCTGTTCTCTAATGCATGATTTGGGATGATTAGCTGTAACTTTAGGGCTAATGGGACGCTATAAAGGCCCCACCAACAGATAAGACTAATGAAGAAGGATTAGATAGTATATATCTAGAAATTGTATGTTTAGTGTGCAGCATGGTGGCTCAGTGGTTGGACTATCATATTCCAAAGCAGACGGGCCCAGTTTTGAGTCCTGCCGGCGGCAAATTTCGGACAGTACGTGATGAGTTTCCAATAAGGACGACAGACTGCGTAATCTATACTGACGAATATATGTACATGTAAAGTTATGCTTGCATGAGTTTGTACAAATACCTCAGAATAAAAAGTAAACATATTTATGTACTAGTTTTATTTGGTCTGCTTTCTTATTTGAACATAATTCATTTTTCCGAAAACACCTGCACTGATTATATTTAACGTTTTAAAAAATATCAGACTGTGCCAATTCTCAGCGAAGACAATTATATATATATATATATATATATATATATATATATATATATATATATATAATTTTCAATTTAAAATACAAATTTATTTTTAGACCATTTAATTATGGAAGTCATGCTTATATTTGTTTCTATATCTATATATATATATATATATATATATATATAAATCATTTTCAATTTGAAATACAAATTTATTTTTAGACAAATTTAATTATGGAAGTCATACAGTTATTTTTCTATATATATAGATATATATATATATATATATGTATTCTTTAATTAGGTATTATATATATATATATATATATATATATATATATAAATCATTTTCAATTTGAAATTCAAATTTATTTTTAGACCATTTAATTATGGAAGTTAAGCTTATGTTTGTTAAAGCCTATATATATATATATATATATATATATATATATATATATATATATATATATAAGAAGAGATTCGTAAAAGAAATAATTCCAATTATTAATTTTTATTTTTCATAATGGTAATATAAACAAAATAATATTTATATTTACCAATAAACATGCGCAAGTTGTCGATGAACTGACATAGGCCGTCTAGACGATAAATTAGATGAAATAGACAAAGCAGAGCGCAAAGTAATACAAGAAATTAAGATCTTGAAGATGCCGGTTTAATTGATGAGGCCAGTGCACAGAAGCTCAAGCCAGTTGGATCATCTACACCAACCATGTACGGATTACCAAAAACACACAAAAAAATTTTCAAATGAAGCCAAGTTTATCAAAAGTCAATTCTCCATTTCATTCACTAGCTAAATGGTTAGTTTGTATACATGAACCATTACGTAAACTACTAAGTAATTATTCGGATGCCGAATCATTTGAGTTTGTAGACTAAATTCAAGATATAAATTTAAAAACTAAATTATAATATCTTTTAGTTTAAAGTCTTTGTTTGAAAATGTTCGAATTAATAAAGCCATTGTTATTATAGTCAAAGCGGTAGAACACGACATACTTCCATCGCCGGTGCCCGGTCATACTCTGCGCAAGCTTATCTTATTATGCACGAAATGCATAGGGTTTCGTTTTAATGGAAGCATCTATAAACAGCATAAATCTAACTTTCAGTTACATTTAAATAATGTTTTTTGAAGATATTTAGCTTTAAAATGAATAACTACTCAGACTTCTCGATGTGACGCTGTAAATGTAAACGGAAATTGTTTCATCTCGTTTTTCCGGAGGCATACATCAGTTTTGCGGCTTAAAATTTGTGGTTCAACGCTTCGGTTACATAGTATTACCTATTTGCTATCACCATCTGCTTCTGTTCAATATGAGAACAACATGCAATTTAGATTATATCATAGAGTACATCTTGTAAATAAATTCCGTGGGGAAAATCAGTTGTTTTTATTTCGCAAATCCATCTCTAATTATCAATATTTTCTTTACATGTTAATCCAATTTAAGGAAAACAAGGTCAAATTTATCAAAATTAGTCGGGAAGTAAATAGGCTTCATTTTAATTAAATAATTTAAATTCAATTTTATATCATGAATTAATTAGAACATTAATAATTCTTATAAAATATTTTGCAAACTGCGGCTTTATCTGTTTCGTTTGGAATGATTGGCACAGCAAAGTGAACTTTCAAAGCATCGAATTTTGCTCCTTAATAATTTTTTAAAACAAAAGTTCTAAGAGAAATCTTTTCATCCTAGTTCGCAATAGGTGTTATTATAATCTTCTACAAATAGAAATTTTGCAAAATGTTTCAGGATAACATTTTTCGGTTCTAATGAATTTTAAAGCATTGGTAAGACAAATCTTTTATTTAGTCTAAAATTAAAGTCAAATTTTCAGAGAAAAATGATAGAAAATAAGTGAAACAACACCGTTTTAACAAAATACCATGTATTATTTTGAAATATTTAGTAATAAAACTTTAAATATTAAAAACAATTTGCAATCATAACAATAAAATTTCAATTGAGAAGAATATTTTTTTATAAACTATTATTATTTTTTCAAAATCATATAATAATTATTTTAATAAATGAATATATTCTTAAACAACGACACTGTATAATAACATTTTGTGTAAAATATTGAATGAAATATTTGGTTTCTGTCAAACTAATTTGGACTCATTGGAATTTTTTATCTTTTTGCAATAAAAGATGAAGAAAATTTGTTTTATGCATTGATTTATTGAAGTGAGAAATAGGATCTAATTAGATTATAATAAAAGAAGAAAAAAAATTATATTGAAGAAAAAAATTATTTAGGCAGACTTGCATAATCGATTTATAGTTTTCAAATTCTACTAGATTTTAGTTAAATACTGTTTGTTGCGAAAAACTAATATATATGCAAGTATGTATTAGGTTTTGCGAACCTAGTAACAAATTAGTTCAGTTGTGACCAGAAGGATAAACCAAAGGCAGCATGAACGGAAAAGTATTATTTGTTGCTGTTGGTGAGTTGGCTCTCATTATAGGTTGGTAAGAATGGTATAATCTTCTCTGTGACGAATGTAAACCTGTACAGTGAAGTTTACACATTCGTCATATGGAGCGCATTGAAGTCGTATTGTTGTTGACTTTAGATTAT
The DNA here is from genome assembly GCA_029291075.1 of Eudiplozoon nipponicum. Classification (NCBI taxonomy): domain Eukaryota; kingdom Metazoa; phylum Platyhelminthes; class Monogenea; order Mazocraeidea; family Diplozoidae; genus Eudiplozoon; species Eudiplozoon nipponicum. Next base: position 1,252 of record JAQBSW010004388.1, on the reverse strand, counting down.
GTTAGCTTCACTATTACAGGTTTACACATTCCTCTAGGAGATTGTACCGTCCTATTATTCCACATTATTCTACCAAATATATAGTGGTTAAAGGGCGTAATACCGGCTCCTACTGATGAGTCGCCAGTAAGCACGAAACGAATGTGCATGAGATTATACTTTCCGTTCATGCTGCTTTTGGTTTATCCTTCTGGTCACAACTGAACTAATTTGTTACTAGGTTTGCAAAACCTAATACATACTTACTAGATTTTAGTTTTCCTAATCAGTATAACGCTGGAATTTATCGAAATTGGGATTGTACGAAGATCTATAAAATTCAAAATGTGTGACTGATTGTTCGGGTTGCAATTTTGTTCGACTGGTTAAATACGATGCGTTTGGTGTTAATTTGATCCTCGCAAATTTAATTTAAAGAATCAGACAGACTATTCGTCTTTTTCTATATTTAATACTGAAACAATTAGTGTCTATGACGTTGTTGCTAAACAACTTTAAATACATGATAAAATCTTTTATTAGAAGTTGTCTAAATTACATATTTTCTTGTTTAAGATGAATTGATTTGATGCTAAGTAGTTTTATGATGACCATTAGGCTCGTCTAGTCAATTCAATCAGTTATTGCTGTTTTTAAGGGTTCAAATATTTTCGAAAAACATTTATTTTTACAAAGAACACTATGAAGTCTTAAGTAAACTTTGTTTACAATTTTCACAAACAAGCCTCCATCACATGAAAAACAAAAATGTGAACTTTTTAAGTTTATAGATATTTTTGTACTGGAATTCCTTAACGGAAGGCAACTTAAATTAACAATTTTTTATAAAATTAAATGTCATGCGTTTATTTCAAACAGTTACTGAAAGTTTTATTAAATTAGTGCACTTCACTTTGCACATGCATTTTTATTTACTATTTCACGTTCAATTCAAAATTTTATTATTGTTAAATAATCTTATTTCACTGTGCAGAAATTTGCGCAAAACTTCATCGGTTAATTTGTTCCGCAAAATACAACACACTCGTCAGTCACAGACACACTCACAACGAAAGCGATAACACGCAACATGATGTTACGCAAAACGAGTGGTCCGAATTGTGCAAATGAAACACAGATATAGCTAAGAAGTGCTTGATTACAAAAAATGAACACGGGATTGGCTGAATGAAAATATTAACGAATCTAGAATAATGGCTGTAGATACTGGTAGAAATAATTTTTATTAATATATGTTATTCCATGAAGTACG